>JAHLWY010000598.1:0-60363 GCA_020002185.1 Paraescarpia echinospica | reverse complement strand
ATATATATATATATATATATATCTATATATATGGATTATTTATCCCAAATGAGCTAATAACATATTATATAATAGAGAACACTGGACAACGGTATGTAAGCGTATAGATCTACGGGTACCGAATAAATACGAGACTGGCTCAAACGAGTGGCGAAGTCGCACACTAGAATGTCAACAGCAACCGACTTCAATTCTAGTGAGAAAACTTATTATATATTCCAAAAACAAACAACATCACCACCATCACAAATACCTAGCTTTGTTTTGTAACGTTCAGATAACAACAATTTTCGTTTGTTTAGGCAAAGGTACCGGTGGAATCAATATGCAACGGAACATCGTATACTTCTACTTTGGAATGATTTTGCTAAGGTCTCAGTTTCATACTGACTTTCTTGAGCGAGCAATAATACTCATGCCAGAAATACCAAATGATGCCGTTGGGATATGACGAATGACGACCTCCGAGGTAGAGACCGTTCAAGTTGGAATGATGACATTTATTGTACCACCAGGCGCCCTTGAACTCTTGAGCACAATGTCAATAGTACACGTCATTATCGCGGTCCTTCGTGCTGAATGAATGGCCTGCTGCGTCCGAAAACGAATCGCTTGTAGAGCATAACATGTACACTGTGACACAGTATAGAAAGACTCAGTATGTGATGTGATGATATGATGATGTGTCACGTGATGATGCGTCATGTGATGCGCCACGATGAAACAGAGTTATTCGAGTGCCGTCTCAGTGGATGACAAAAATATGTGTGCGTGCGTACGTGCGTGTGTGTTGGCGCGCGCGTGTGTGTGTGTGCGCGCGCGTGTGTGTGTGGGGGGTAATTTACTGACGGACGATCTGCGAAATAACACAACACTGAAGCATATCCATATATAATCTCCTAATGTGGTCAGTGTTATTACCATTATAAACATAATTAAAATAAAAAGTTTTGGGTATTTAACCGGACTCGTTTGCGGCGAAAGCATATTATAACAGTTGCAATATGTAATAGGACATTTTTGATCCATTTCTATTCAAGAGGTTGCGGTTTCCAGAATGGTCGAAAGCGTTTTATGGCCACTTCGACCGAAGTTCTGTTGTAAAAAAAGGTAACGCCGAGCGAGGGTGGGTTGGACTTCCGGAAATATTAGAAAAAGTGCAATTTTTGAGACATTTATGATTGTTTTTCCAGTCAAAATATACCCATCCGGTGTGTGTGGGTGTGTGTAGGTGTGTGCGTGCGTGTGTGTGTGTGTTTGTGTGTGTGTGTGTGAGAGAGAGAGAGAGAGAGAGAGAGAGAGAGAGAGAGAGGGGATGTGTTGGAATACATGTGGGTGTGCGTATGTGCCCGCGCTCTGTATTTGTGCGCGTGGGGAACAGCGAAATTCGAGTAAATAGCATATTTAGTTATATTTTCCAAATCTTCCATATCTATTCGTAGTGTATATCTTGCTTGAGATGTGACATCATTAAGGTAGTCGTTGCCTGAAAATAGGTAAAAGCACATTAACACTACACTGCATGTCATTTGTGTAACAAAAATAACAATGACAGTGCAATACGAATAAATACCACCGCTTCCATCATGCAGTACCATAGTTCACGTCTTTGGTGTAATGTAATGGTTTTAAACATAACTTACTTAATAGTTATGTGGAACTACAAATAATATTAACTTAACCAAGTTAATATTACTTAATGTATAATATAATGTTTATAACTAAATCATATCAAAGCGAATCGACTTGATGCAGCAATTATATTTTATAAATACACTATACGTTTTTCATATAATCGATTTTGGAATATACACCTTTTCTCCGATAGTATGCAACTAGCAGAAATGCAGCCTGAGATAGCTTTTTCAATAATTAACCAAATGCCGTTTTAGTTCTGCAGTGTGTCGTATTTATATGACCCAACGAGCCAGAATTCGCCGGCCACGTCGCCGAATCCTTCCTTGTAGTTGGACCATGCGCGGTAGAATTCAACGGAGCCATCCTGTCTTCGTTGAAACACCTACACGCGACAACGAACACTCATACGCACGCACGCATCTGCAGGCACGCACTCACGGACGCACGCACAAAAAACACACGCGAACACATTGATGCAGGCGCACAGGTACGTTCGGTTATTATGTGACGTAGCTGTAAAATAGTCCAAACTGGAACAGAGGCACGAGAAACTTTTGAAATAATGAGGGGAGGACTGAGGCTCACCAAAAGCGTCAAACTGCACATCCTAAAACATACCAAAACCTCCATCTGCATACCTCTTTGAGGCTAACTAAAACTTCTAACTGCAACCCGTGTTGATGGTTAAAATAATCACGACGTGCACATGGTACGTCAACAAAATATACGATCATCAAATTATAATAAACCGTCGCTTAACTTTAACATGCAACTGAGGGATCAACTCAAAACGTCGATGTCCAATATCAGAAAAAGTTCCTTGCATCTGGCCTCAGCCCCCATCCCTTCAGATGAACGTTCGTAAACATTGATATGATGATATCTAAGTATTAACAGTGTCAGTACGTGCATAAAATATTGATGTTTGACGCAAGACGAAACTGCCTCTGACCCACCTCCCCCAAACGAAAGAAATTTCGTCTGATATGGACATCGATGTTCTAAGATGATTCCTTAATCTAATATTTACTGTTGGGCAAAACTATGTCAGCACCCTGACATATTACTTGGGGGCAACTGGACCTGAAGTGGTTTGGATACTTTTGTCGTATGTCAAGAGGAAATCTACGTAATTAGAGTGGAGGAGAGACCACAGATGAGAAATGACACCGGGCTTTTGAGATTGACGTCAGAATGGAGGCCAGTTAATGTAGCTGCACAAGATTTTTGCGACCTGCCGCAGGACAAGCATACATATTATGAACATTAATTGTGTAAGTTGTACGTACGAGCCAACCGCCACCGTCCGTCTCCATGTCGCAGTACACGAGGACATACTTCATCGCCTTGGCCAGATAGACCTCGTACACCCCACTGACGTTGTTTCCTTCCCTCAGTAGATCGTACCAGTCACGGGCAGGAAGACGTCGCTTCAACGCTGGGTGAAATTATATGGAATGCATACACAAATGTCGATCGAAATGATGGAGTTCGTGTGCACATAATACCATTGCAATGCTTGGGAAATTCGTTAACCTCACGTTGCCTGTCTTTTGGAAGAGACACAACTATCCGTAGGTCCTCTCACTACCTGGTGTCTGTGTTTCTTCAATTTCTACTTATTCCTAGCATTCGGCTTTGTTCAGTTAACTCTCCCGTTTGTATGGTGTAGTTAGAATCTCTATACTCAATCAACTAATCAGCCTATTTCAGAACATTATCGCGAAGCCCTTCTTTCTTCCGGCACTGTAATGACTGTCGCGCTACATCGGTTCGTTTCACAATTATTTTATTAACAACTGAACAATACTAAATGCACATCTCCAGCCATGCCGTGCTGGAGCCGGAAACTGCTTAGTAATTCTTCGACTTCTATATACTCAACTACGTAATACGTTCTGACACAATGCGGTCAATAATGTAGTGCCATTATAATAACATCCCTCTTTCTCACGAACAAAACAAAATAAGCAATTATGCATTCATCATTAAGCGAGTTATCAAGTTGTGAATGTCGACACGTTGTGAACATTATTTGTCATTCAGTTCCATGTTTCACAACGCTTTACTCAATAAATTAAGCCATATTACAATATTAATTACAGTCATTGTCAAAGGTACAGTCGAGGCAAAATTACTGTTCGTAATGACGAGATCGTGTAATAATCGACCTGCTCTGGTTTTATAACGTCTCTGCACAAGATGACTGGTCATATATTCACGGCTGCTCTGCCTGTCACTATCTACAGCAGCAGGTGATTCAGCTGAGCACACTGAACCGCCACTGTCTGTTCTTGACACAGTCAACCTTGATTGGACGTTACGTTCAATGTTCTGTGCAGTACGAAACATAGGTTGAGTGTTTGGACTGCCACACACAAATCGCACTGTCTTCCATTTCTCCGCAACATCCGTCCATTTGGTGTCTCGAGTATGTAGGAGCGCGGTTCCCGACACCTCTCATGGACCACTGCAGGTGCCCATAGACCTGACGGATGAGTCTGTATTCGGACATTTTGTCCGAGATCCAGTGGAGGCAAATCGCGCGAGTGTTGATTATGGTTTACATTCTGAATACTCGTCGTTGTTGCAACCTCTCAGAGATTTCTTCCCTGTTGACAAGTTGGTTTTTCATTCGAACGGGAAGGTTGCCTTGTAAGTTTCTCGTATACAACATCTATGCAGCACTGAGCAACATGTGGTCTACCGGTGTTTGTGTAAACACAGCAGTGCGAGATCTGGATCGACTTTGCTCGATTTCGCTTTCCTCAGGGTCATTTTCACGGTTTGTATGCTGCGTTCGATGAATCCGTTCGACCTTGCATAGTGCGGGGAACTTGTGATATGATCAAAATTCCATTCCTTCGCAAATTTGCGATAGGTTTCGCTGTCATATTGTGGACCGTTATCACTCACGACACGTTGTGGCACTCCATGTTCCGAGAATGTTTGCTTTGTTAGGTTCACTGCTGTTTGGCTGTTGCACAGTCCCATAGAAATATTGCGTACCATCGGAGACTTTTAGTAATAATCTGCCACTATCAGATGTCCGTGCCCATCGAAGTGAAACAAATCAGTTCCAACAATCTGCCAGTGGCAAGTTGGGATCTCATGTGGTTGGAGTGTCTCCGCTTGTTGTGTACATTGGTGCTCTTGGCATTTAGCACACTAATTCAAGTTGTTATGATAAATTGTACAACTCCGTCATATATCGATATTCTAGTTATATTATGAGATTATACACGTTACTTTCTGTAGCTGGATACACTATCTGTTTGCTATGTATGTTTATTGGTGTAGATTATCTCCCGTTAGTTGTATTCAATATAATTATTCTGAAAACGAGCCCAAGCTCGGCGAAATCTAGTCGACTTGTAGGCTCATTCGCATTCGCTGTTTTGAATAAAATTCGATTCATGTGGAACCGTAAGATAACTGCTTGTTCCTCTTTGAGGACTAGTGTTCGCGTTACATCGGAATATTGCACAATAACTCGTTCTGATGCTCGTTTCGACCCAAAAGCTATACTTGTAAACATGCTCTGAATGCATGGAAAGGGTCGGCCTGATGCGAGTTTGAGTCATAAGTGACGTCACGTCTCGGCATCCCAAAAAGCGCGCCAAAAATATGCATATTCGAAAATGTCCGAATGCACAGCATAAAATGTGGAATTTCTAATTCATTGATTTTTTTGGCTTGGTGGACATGGAAATAGATAGCAGGATTTATTATAACATAAATTCAAGCAATATGTGTTTTAATCCCTTTAATATACATAGTAAGCGCATATAACTATATGCGTGGGCTTAATAAACAATAGATAGAAATGTGTTACAATTTGGTATATAGGCGCGCTTAGCCATGGATAAGCCTAGGCTAAACACGTGGAGGCCAATAAACAAATGTATTGCAGTTTACTGCGCCTCACAGCATAGCTGCAGATGAAAACAAGCAAATCGTAGGTCTTTTAAAAGTCGCCAAACATGCATACATGTAATTTATAACTCAACTGTCTTTACAAGCATGTCTTCCTAAAATGAGTCGCTATTACTCTGTATAGATACATTTGAATTACCATAAATATATACGTACGAAATAAGTCGGTGTTTGTACTTACGCGAAATATCCATCTTGAAGTCGAACCTCAGATGCCGCGTAAACCTTTGATTGGATCGCAAAAGCTGTGACGTAGAACTCAATTAACTTTGCGGTTGGCGTACAATATTGGCGTTAGCTAATGGTGTCTATTGGCGAGTTGAAGCTTACGAAAACACTTCAACTGCACATCCGAACGCTTTATTGGGAGGCTCAGCCCCCCCCCCAATGTATTGTACCGACACCTACGGAAGTGACCGATTGGCTTTATTTCTGGCGTAAGGAAACGTGAGCGTCGCAAGGCACAAGGCGTGGCGAACGCATCACGAATATTGCAAATGTTGAAGGTAAAACTATATACAGATAGACCGCGTCTGGCCACTGACGTTGTTGCCGTCCCTCAGGTGATCGTAGCAGCCGCGGGCAGTTAGACGTCGCTTCAACACTGGGTGAAATTAATGGGAATACGTTTAAGAATAATAGTCGATCGAAAGGATTGGCGTACGTATGCACCAAATAACAATAAGGCAACTTTTATTGCGCTTATATCCTTGGAACCTAACTCAGAGGCGCATCAAGACAAAAGGGTAGGTCAATCTCAACATTGATAACAATATTCAAGTTGTCAACAGACGTATGAATACGCCAGGTAGCTACGGTGGATATCCACGTTTTTACCTCAACGGCTATGGCACGATGCCAGGGATTTAAATGTGTTAGAATCAGGGGGTCGTACGCAACATTTTCTGAGGTGGTTAGCACTAATACTTGTAAAACTTCCGTCCGTATTTCATTTTGTTAATCATTTAAATATCAGGTAGCGATTTAGAATATCGATTCCACTCGTAGACGTTTTTTTTATATAAAGGCTTTTTCAATTTACGAATGGCAGAAAGTGTTACGACTACTATCTCTATTATCTTAGCTAATATGGCAAGTTCCGGCAATGCAGAGACAACATTACACATTTTTAATTCAAAATAAAAAAAATGTTTTAATTTTTTTCAAATTTTTTTTTTACGGTAACCTAAACGACCACTTAGTGGCAATGCACTGATGTACTTCTGGTCATTTGGAGGTTTTTTGGACCTTTTTGTGTACCCCCACTCGTATTGTTAATTTAATCGCGAGTATACATATACCTATTTTATTAAATCATCATCATCATCATCGGTCGTCCGGGGCCAGAACATATATGAGCCTTTTCCGTATGGGTCGATCATTCATCAGAGATGGAAAGTCTGTTTCTTCAATAAGAATGTTTTCTCAGATCAGCTTGGTGTACGTTGTCTTCTGTTTCCCTCTGTTTGTCTTTCCGTGTGTGGGTGTTCACAGGACGAATGCTGACACTGGATCTTCGGTATTACTATAGCATTGGCCAGCTAGTTATAGGCGCCTCCTACGAATGTTGTGTGTTCGTTTTCCTCCAAGTCCATGTCATTTTTTATTTGTAAGCCTATTGCTCCAGTGGACATTTACGTACTTTCATAACATTCTGGTGTATCTTCCGTCAAATTTTGTTCTAGTTTTTTTGAGGTTCCATGTATCTGCTCCGTACTATACAGTTATATATATGTAAATATCCTTTTAATGGTGGCACTGAAGATTGACAATTTAAGGGTTCTTCTTATGTTTGCCTTCCACACATGGTGTAGCTTGTTACATGCTTGCCAGACTAGGTCAATGCGTTGGTGGACTTCTTTGCTTGTACTGCATATCCAGGAACCTAAATACCGGAAATCGTCGACTTCCCCAAGTACATCACCACTAGTCGTCTTTATTAATTTACATTGATCTTTACGTTGACGCTGATTACCTTGGTTTTATTCACATTTATAGCCAGTCCAACAGTTCCTGTGTTTTTCTTGACATTTTCCGGTAATCTCTGTGCAGACTATATGTTATCACGTATCAGGACTATAATCATCAGAAAATTAAAGGTTTGTGATATATTCCTTTGGAAACCGCCTACCACTCAGTAAAATCAATACCAGAATCTTCCGTTGATTGTCGTTTGACATAGTCCAATATTATAATAAATATGTATGTAGCTAATGTATCACCCTGTAGAACACCGGCCGTAATCTCGAAGAACTCGGGTTCTCCGTCAGGTTAATTAACAGATGCTGTCGTGTCTTAGTATAGAACTTCAATAGCACTCACAGTTTTCTTTGGCAATCTGCAGGCAAGATTTTGAACATTCGTCCACGGTGAATGGAATCGAACGCATGTTTGAAATCTTTAAATGTCAGTACTACAGGCAAGTTGTTGACATCTGCTTCTTCGACATTTCTGTGCAGAGCTAATGTGTGGCTAGTTGTAGACGGACCTTTGCGAAAGCCATTTTGATTCCATCTCAGAAGATATTCAATGGCAGGTTTGCTTCTGTTTAGTAAGAGACGACTATACATCTTAGCTGATATAGGTGTCAATCTGATACCTCCATAGTTTGTTGCCATTGCGAGATTTCCTTTCTTTGGAAGGGGTACCATCCCACATTTTGAGAACGCACCAGGCATTACAAGATTATTGAAGATTACAAAGTTCCAGTAGAGTTGATTTGAATTTATGCAACTTCCAGGCCTCCGGTGGAATTCCATCTAGTCCAGCTGTTTTTTTTATCAAAATGTGAGTTTCTTGAGCACTTCATCCAATTCGATTAAAGTGAAATATGCAGGGCTAATATCCAAATCATTTTCAATCACTCACTCTATGGTTTGTTCGGTGTTGGCTGTTGAAGGTGTTTGGCCAAGAAGGTTCTCAAAGTGGTTTTTACTTTGACTTTGTCTTTCTTCTGGAGATTTCCCATTTAGTCTACCCTTAGGTGCTAATTTACATGATTTATAACTTTCTATGTTTGTCGAGATTCACCTTGACTATGGGAAAGTTCACATTCACTGAGGAGTGTAGAGTAGTATTTATCTTCTGCTTGCTTGTATGTTTCTTTTGAGTTTGGTACGTTCTTGATTACATATTTTCGTGTTTGATAACCATCTTGATCATCATGAAGAATGACTGTTTTCAGTGTTTTCTTCTTTCTTCGTAGTATCCTTTAGCTACTTAGTGATTTGCTTCTAATAGGCAATTGTATTTCTCAATCGGATCCTCTATATCTTCGCAAAGAATATCACACTTGTTCTTGAGTTCAAGTGTGTATTTCCTTTGTAAGTTTTCATAATTCTTCATGGACATTCAGTCTAGCAGATGGTATTTTTTGAAGCTCTGCGACTCAATCTAATGGCAGTTGATAGTATTCTGTGGTCTGAGCCAACTATCTTGAAAGAGCTGTATGCGGCGGCATCTCTGACATTGTTGATCCACTTCCTACGAACAAGAATGTGATCAATATGTGCTTTACCACCATTTGGGTTTTGTAATGTCCATAACTTGTTTTACCTTTTCTTGAATAGTGTGTTTGCTTGTAGGATGTTGTTTCCCAGCATTGCATTGAAATCGCCACCTATGACAACAACATTGTGTTTGAGGATATCGTTCGTCAGGTTAATAAACAAATTGATGTCACTTTCGTTGCTCACTTTGGTGAGGCGATGATGATTCCATGAGATATCTTCTCTATATTTTCGAAAGAATTCATTGCTGCTGGACTAAGTAGGAATCCAACTCCACAAACAGCTGATCCCATTGTAGTTTTGGTTGCAGAAGACGTCATTAATGGTAAATTTTCCTCTAACATGTGATATATAATTTCTTCTTCATGTGGCATCCGGTGCTCTTGTAAACAGATCATTTCGATGCCGTACTTCATAGCATGGTATTGCAGCTCGTGTAATACAACTGTTGATCTTAATGTTCTTTTGTTGAATGCGCTGATGATTGTTGCCCTTTTGGGCCTGAGGATATTGGTAGCCACTTTAAAAGTGTGATCAGTAACATCCCTTTCCTGAGACTTTGAGGAGGTTACGTTATAATTTGTGGCAATTGTCACCTATGTCCCATTTCTGCAATCTCATTCGACATCCGTAGCTTTAACCATGGTGTATGTCATTGTGCTCATCGTGTTCTTTCGTTAGCTGTTGTTTCCGTCGCCGCGCCACTGGCTGACTGGGTTGTGGGTGCCGTTGGCCAGTATATTTGACTCTTTCGCCTTTAGATGGAAGTTCCTCCACCACGGTTCCCACTACCCCACTCAGGCTGCCTGAGTTAGCCAGGTTATTTACGGGCTCAGCACACGTTAACGTTTCGTCTGATTATAAGAAAAATTGACCTACAAAATGTTTTAAACTTCCCAACTGCTGTTACTATCATCTCGTTGACATGCTGGTTGAGTTTAGTCATAATCTAATGTTTCTAGCTCTTGCTATATTTACGAATGAATGCAGGCAGTAATCCGGCTAAAAGGCCAACCGGCCAAATTGCTGCCAACTACCCTTCCGCTTAGTAAAATCATCTAAATGTACACCATTTTTGGTCAACAGATTCTACAATCACACCTGGAAATCTGACTACTCAAATGCACTTATGTCAGAGTAGGTGAATTTAAAAAAAAAAATTCTAAAAAATACACTGCATTTTTTTCCGTAACCAAACAGGAAGTCAAACAGTGTCCTGACCCCTTACCGCCGCCCGGGCCCCGCTTCTATGGTTTTGAAGTCAGCATATTCCTTCTCTGGACCCACTGCAGCCAAGACTAATGAGCTGGGTCTACCCGGGTTTGGAATCAGAGTTGTCCTTCTTCTAGATCCAGAGCATGTTAGCCTGGGGCCGTAAGGTGTCCAGTTACCGTGGTTTCCCCACAAGGAGGTCATTCTAGAGTCTTGCTTTTGAGAGGCTATATACCAGCAGGTGAGGCTTGAACACTGGTGTCCCTTTTCACCCCTGTGAGAGGGCTAGCTGGTGGTCGCAGCTGAGAGCGAGAGCGTGGCTCGCATGCACTACAAACTACTCACTACACTACGATACTAGACACATCACACAGACCTGTGTTACTACCACACCACTTTTGTGAAATAAGTACAGTAAAATATAATTTAAACCTTTAATATGCATTATACATTGATGTTTGCTATTGTATCTCCACCGACTGTACTCTTCGTCATAAAAGCCAGTGTTTATTTTATCCGTGGGTTGCATGTGTTGATTTCGTGAACTAGAACTTATTACATATCTAACAAAAAGACACGCGTCACATTAGAAGGTGATGGAATATGTTGGCCAGATATCAAAACTTACACTCAACGAGAGGCGCCAAATGGCTTCAGATGATCACAGTCATGTTCTCCTAGTTGGTGTCACAGTAGCAACAAAACAATGTTACTCTTACTTTGATGGATGTTTATTAAAAAAAAATAGGCACCCGTGACCTTGCATGGTGGCTTATTGTTTTGCCAGAAAATAAACCCATGCACTCCGCTAAATGGCTAAAAATGATCGGGAACAATGCCTCTATATGTTAAAATGATTGAATGCTTCAACAAAATCATTGTTTCTCTCTAGTAGGCGGATGTTAGACGAAAAATACATTTGACCTTTGTTAAAGATCATCAACGTTCAACAGAAAAATTGCAACATCCGTTTTATTATTGCTAAGACATATGAGAATTTACATACAAAGTTCGTCATAAATTAACACTCCATGCCTACGGGGGCCCAACTCTAATACAATGCCCCGACTATGTCATAACTTACTTATTTCGCTGTATTATTTGGCAATGTTTGTAGTACCCGAAGTTATCCCGAATGACTTGAGTACAGCACCTTTACGATTATGTATTATCTCTATAAATGCTAGGCAGGAAGAAAGTATGCAAAACAATAATAATTATGTTCATACAATACCTTTACGATATGTATTATTTTTGTAAATGCTAGGCAGGAAGAAAGTATGCAAACAAATACTAATGATGTTCATAATGCAAATTTTTCATGACAGTTTTAATTTGTATCTGAATACCTAGGTTGGCTATTTAAAATTAGTGTTAATAAATATCTCAATCACTTTTGAAAGAAAAAAAACTGTATATGTATTACTAATAGTAATGCACTGCTAGAAACAAATTGTGCTGTTTGGTTCGCGTGTTCCCCGCTACCTGGGGGGAAATATTCAAAAAAGCCACTTTCAAATGGCATACTTTTGAAGCAGATTGTTAGCAGGCCCGTAGGCTGGGTTATAACGGATGCGAACGTACCTTTGCTAAAGTAAGAATTTCGGTATACAGGAATACTTCCGCCTGGAGTCTCGAGGGGGTGCGGTTTAAGGTGTGGTGAACCTCATGTCGGGTTAAGTTAGATATCCCACTGCAAAACGCATCCCCACCAAAACAACCAGGCCAGGGGCTTGTTCATACATACCCACACTCATGCGCTCACGCGCGCGCACACACACGCGGTGGCTTAATGACTTTTGTGGAAATGTGGGGTTACTAATTATTTTATAGTAAGAACTTTTACATTCAATTTTTAAAACTAATTCCTACAATTTTGGAACAAGAGATGTTTATGCAGACAGATGATATTAACTAGAAATAATGAGGTGAGTCAGTTGGTTTATGATCTGTTACATTGAGGAAGTCATTATGTTCATATTTAATACATGTGACGCGTTCAGCAAGGAACATGCATTACCTTTTCCAGTGATCAATTTTGTTCAATTAAAAGACACAACTGGGATGAGTCGCTTTACCACTAAAAGGAGGTTACTATTTTAAGAAATTGTGTTAATTTCGTATCGTAAAAGGCCCCTTTGCAGAATTTACCCCCAACAGCATTTTAGTATAGTATACCCTTTTAACGAGAAAAAGTAACCCTTTTTCTTTTGATCTTTTATTGGAAACTCAAACAAGATGTCAATTTTGCCTTAAGGAAACTATTTCAATAGCTACAACGAAAGTGACCCGTTTGTCGACATTGTTCCAATAGTTTAGATTGTGTGTGTGTGTGAGTGTGTGTGTGTGTGTGTGGTGTGTGCGTGTGTGCGTGTGTGCGTGTGTGCGTGTGTGCGTGTGTGCATGTGTGCGTGTTTGCGAGTATGTGTATGTATGTGTGTGTGAGCGCGCGTGTTTGTGTGTGAGGAGTGTGTATATGTGTGTGTGTGGGGGGGGGGCGTGTGCGTGTGTGCGTATGTGCGTGTGTGCGTGTGTGCGTGTGTGCGTGTGTGCGTGTGTGCGTGTGTGCGTGTGTGCGTGTGTGCGTGTTTGCGTGTATGTGTATTTGTGTGTGTGTGAGCGCGCGTGTTTGTATGTGTGCGTGTGTGTGTGTGTGTGTGTCTGTGTGTGTCTGTGTCTGTGTGTGTGCCTGTATATGCCTGTGCGTGCCTGTGTGTGCCTGTGTGTGCCTGTGTGTGCCTGTGTGTGCCTGTGTGTGCCTGTGTGTGCCTGTGTGTGCCTGTGTATGCCTGTGTGTGCCTGTGTGTGTGTGTGTATGTGTGTGTGTGTGTGTGTGTGTGTGTGTGTGTGTGTGTGTGTGTGTGTGTGTGTGTGTGTGTGTGTGTGTGTGTGTGTGTGTGTGTGTGTGTGTGTGTGTGTTTGTGTGCGTGTGTGCCTAGTATATTTCTATGTTCATTCTCGACCTTGAACCAACTAACAATTCACGCTGTATTAAACAGTACAAAGTTGGTTATTTATGATTGATTTTTTTCATTGAAGAAATGGAATGGTCAGCTTTTAGGCAGGGGCTGCATTGTGGGTTCACATTCAATTTGTTGTGAAACTGTTAGTTACCACATGCACTAATGTATTTGGCGACAAAGGAAATGACGTAGTTACCGGGAACGAGTCAAAGGTCAACATATTGTAATTGCAACAATTACTGTTCTTTGTTTGTTGTTCTATCGATGGGTGTAAATTAGTTCGCATGTACATATTTGAGAGAGCCAACTGCGATGACTTTTCCTTTTGAGATTGTACCACTACTACACGTTCGAACATTGTAGGGGAACGACGTGCTAGATGGAACCCTTAAGCAAGATTTGTGTCATAACGTTGATATTTTTAATTTTAATAGTTATTTATTTACGGTATCGTCTTCTCCACGTATTTGACTACGCAACTACTATATAAGTCAAATGTGTTGTTCTTTCTTCACAGTCCTTCTGTCGGACAAATGTTGGTGCATTATTGTATCTGCACCCAGATGGGTCGCTTGTTTTCGAAGCGTCACGACTTCGCAATGTAATGGCGAGCGATATCTTCCTTCGCCATGTAGTTCCACTCTTGTTGGGTAGAGGATCTTTCGTTGTTGGATTTTTGTAAGATTTTGTTCTCAATCGTTGTTGACATTTGTATGGGTTGAGCGCCCAATATGTGTAGAATAATATAATACTATAATTCTTTACAATTGGGTCGGCATTACATCACCTGAACGGGGGCACATTTCAAACTGTGTAGGGACACGTCAATTCGGCCGATTCGAAAAGGGTCTACAGGCTCGCAAAATTAAAAGGTATAGTGGGCACGTGCACCAAGCACCCCCCTCCCGGATCCGCCTATGCATGTATGTGTTATTTCATTAACTTGGACAGGTTGCGATATTGTTGATTACTAGTTTAACAAGATTTAACAAGATTGCCACCCAGAGAATTAACTCTAGGTGGCAGGTGGACAAGGAAGCCCTTTGGCTTCTCGAGAGTCCGACCCTTTTATATATGTGTAACCCGCCCCTCTGTCGTATGTGTCGATTTTATTTTTAAACATATTCACGCTACTACCACCCACACAATCAGCAGATAATCTGTTCCATTCATTTACAGTCCTTTGTGAAAATGAAAACTTTCTTATATCTAATCTACACTGCTCCTTTGCTAATGTAACTTCATGTCCTCTAATCCTTTTATCTTTCTTAACTGAAAACAAATATTTCTATCAATATTTTCATAACCATTCAATATTTTAAACACTTCTATCTGATCTCCTCTCAATCTCTTTGTCTCTAGTGTTGTTAAACCGCATTTTTTAGGCGTGTTTCGTAACTAAGATCCCTCAGTTTTTGTATCATTTTAGTTGCTCTCCTCTGCACTCTTTCTAGCATATATATGTCCTTCCTGCGATATGGCCTCCACGCTTGAATACAATATTCTAAATGAGGCCTAACTATTGTTTTGTACAGCGGTATTATTAGCTCTTTTTCCTTATACGTTATGTTTCGCCTAATTAATCCAAGGATTTGATTTCCCTTTGTAGCTGCAATTCCGCACTGCTCTGAAACATTCATATCAGCACTAATGGTTAACCCTAAGTCCTTTTCTTTTACAGTAGTTCTTAGTACAGTACCCCCCATCGTATATTCTACCTCTTCGTTCCCACGTCCTGTGTGGAGGCATTTACATTTCCCAAAATTTAACAGCATTTGCCACTTTTCAGACCATTTGATCAACCTGTCAAGATCATCTTGTAAATGCTGTCTATCTCCATCACTTTTAATCCTTTAAACACTTATATATCATCCGCAAATTTCAACACCTTGCTTGTTATTTCATCATCCAAATCGTTGATATATATTAAGAATAATATAGGTCCTAATACTGATCCCTGTGGTACCCCACTCAATACCAATTTCCAGTTTGAAGCCTCCCCATCAACTACTACACGTTGTTTTCTGTAAATCAGCCATTGTTCTTTCCAGTTTACTATACCATTTCCTATGCCATGGGCCTTTAGTTTCAGCAGAAATCTATGATGTGGTACTTTGTCGAAAGCTTTTTGAAAATCTAAGTAGACGATATTTACTGGTGATCCCTATAACATATTTGTTAAGCATGACCTCGCTTTAAAAAAAAACATGTTTATCAAGTTTTGTTTAACAAGAAAATCCACCATGTGATCTTTAATTAGTCTTTCTAATAATTTGCAAATCACTGATGTTAAACTCACTGGTCTATAGTTCTCTGACTTGTTTCTCGAACCTTTTTTAAATAACAGTATAATGTGTGCCTCTTTCCATTCTAAAGGAACCATTCCCTCTTCTAATGACAAATTGAAAACTGTTGCAAGCGGTACGCTAATTTGTTCTACAATTTCCAATAGTAGTTTGAGCAGAATCCCATCCACTCCAGGTGATTTGTTATCCTTCATAGCCCTTATTTTCTTAGCTACCATTTCCGGGGTTACAATTAATTGTCCTAAGTAGTCTGAATCTGCCCCCTTGAAATTAGCCTCTGGTACTGGCAGTGAAGTAATATCTTCTTTGGTAAACACAGAACTAAAGTACTCATTCAAGTCTTCTACCATTAAGAATCCCTCTGATATTATATTTCTAGCACTATCTTCTAGAGGACCGACCTTATCTTGAACTTTCTGTTTGCTTCGAACATACGCATAAAAACTCTTGCTGTCATGTTTTATATTACTAGCTAATTGTTGTTCATAGCTTCTCTTTGAATTTCTAATTTCAGCTGTAGCTTGGTAAGTGCTTCTTTATAAATGTTGTAGTCTTCATAATTTCCAGTACATCTATATGATTCCCACATCATTTGTTTATACTTAATTTTTCTAATGGCTTCTTTCGATAAGTGTTTCTTTTTGGACCGTTTCCCTTGTTTTTTGAAGGGTACACATTTATCGACTATGCACTTAATTTCACTCTTTAATATATTCCAGCATTCTGTTGCCGTCTTATTTTTCAGTGTGTTATTCCAGTCTATCTTTGCTAAATATTTCCTCATGTCCTTATACCTTCCTTTGTGGACATTTCTCCTATACTGCTTTTTAGTTTTCCTTTCTGATTTTACTTTGATGGTAAAATGTACCTGGTTGTGATCGCTACTCCCCAGTGGCTCACATATCTTGACGTTGTCAACTAATTCATTCCGTAAGGACAAAAGTATGTCTAACACATTCTCACCCCTGGTTGGTTTTAGCACATGTTATCTAACACTAGTTATGGCACAATGCAAACGTTTTTATACATGTTAATTATAACATGCGACGAATCTACCACTATTTTATGCCATACGGATGGAGGGTCTATCTGAAAACAAAATCATTTTAGGCAAGAGGTGGACAGATCAGCGTTACGATGCGTTGGGTGGTCTAAAAAAGTCCAAATAAAGCGTGAAGTTAATTTGTTTCGATCGTACATGCAGAGTCAAACAACAGTTTATACACGATTTTGACGAAGGAAGCGTAGTTAATCGAATCAAATATAATTATTAGGCGTATAATGCCGCCTATTATGTAATAAGTGCAGTGAATTTTAATACGATAACAAGACCAAAATAAAATACCTTACATAGTAAAACACAATTAAAATACAAACTGAAAACATAACAAAACAATACGTTAGTTTCAAATGTAGTGCTTATCACTTACAAGTTGTATTGTAAGGAACGCAAATACCAAGTCCCCACTTATTGATAATAAATATAATAGTAGTATGAGTGTATGAATATCAATAATACTAGTATAATTATTAGCCTACACGGAATTATTAACGAAACGACAAAGACATGCCATCCGTTGCTATAGGCTTCAGCCGGCAGGTTGTTTTTACGAGATGTAGCAGCTATTAATATTACATTCAGAGTCATGATTACTCCGGATCTATTTTCGGAGGGGGGTACTTTATGGGTGGCCACTGTGAACACAATATTGAGTGTCAATTCCTTCTCGCGATTTCCCGGTAGACGGAGTTGCCGGTCTCAGTATGAGACCGTGCTATTCTGAAGAATACTTGTTAACTAATACACACGTGTTTGAGTTGGAGGCCGCATATAATACGGTAATGTACTAGTAATAATGCAGATAAAAGACTACCACACAATCACTTAGCGTAAATGAACAATAAAAACAAATAAATATATGTTTGTCGGAGCCTATACTCGTTTCAAATGCAAAACAATATACGTTAGATTTGATCACAAATTATGGGACTATCCACTGAAAAAACATTATGTCTACGATCACTAGAAATATAAAAAAAACATACTCGACAAGTAACTGTTCATGTAGAAATAAATCATCGATCATCTTCTTTGATTTACTGTGACGACTACTTTTTATTTATCCGAACCTGCTATCGAAATAAAAACTACTGTAGAGAGTCAGTAACTGTATTTATCACTGATGCGTTGTTCGTTTTGGTTCAATTTACTAGTTGTATCATGAATGGATAAAGTCGTTGTTGACATTATGATATCCCCACAGCATTATAATCACTTCACCCCTTTTCACCATCTCCAACAACCCGACGTTCACGACTGACATGTTCTGGCCCTGGTCACCATCTTTGTCCCATCATTATCACAACCCCTCCTAACGATCACCATTAATATATTCCCAAAATAAACAACACTTCCCACCCACCATATGTATCTCCTCAGTACTCGCTAGGGGAACTTCCGGTGGTGAATTGATTTTTAACAAGATTTAACAAGATTGCCGTCCAGAGAATTAACTCTAGATGGCAGGTGGACAGGGAAGCCCTTTGGTTTATCGAGAGTCCAACCCTTTTGTCTACATATATCCAGCCCTTCTGAGGTATGTGTCGATTTTATTTTTAAACATATTCACACTACTAGCACCCACACAATCATCAGATAATCTGTTCCATACATTCACAGTCCTTTGTGAAAATGAAAACTTTCTTACGTCTAATCTACACTGTTCCTTTACTAATGTAACTTCATGTCCTCTAGTCTTTCTATCTTTCTTAACTGAAAAAAACATATTTCTATCAATATTTTCATAACCATTCAATATTTTAAACACTTCTATATGATCTCCTCTCAATCTCCTGATCTCTAGTGTTGTTAAACCACATTATTTTAGGCGTTTTTCATAACTAAGATCCCTCAGTTTTGGTATCATTTTAGTCGCTCTTCTCTGTACTCTTTCTAGCATATATATGTCCTTCTTGCGGTATGGCCTCCACGCTTGTATACAATATTCTAAATGAGGCCTAACTATTGTTTTGTACAGCGATATTATTAGTTCTTTTTCTTTATATGCTATATTTCGCCTAATCAATCCAAGGATTTGATTTCCTTTTGAAGCTACAGTTCCACACTGCTCTGAAACATTCATGTCAGCACTAATTGTCAGCCCTAAGTCTTTTTCTTTTACAGTAGTATTTAGTACAGTTCCCCCCATTGTATATTCTACATATTCGTTCCCATGTCCTGTGTGAAGACATTTACATTTCCCAAAATTGAACAACATTTGCCACTTTTCAGACCATTTGATCAACCTGTCAAGATCATCCTGTAAATGCTGTCTATTTCCATCACTTTTAATCCTTCTAAACACTTTTGTATCATCTGCAAATTTCAACACCTTGCTAGCTATATCATCGTCCAAATCGTTTATATATATTAAGAATAATATAGGTCCCAGTACTGATCCCTGTGGAACCCCACTCAAAACTGATTTCCAGTTTGAAGCCTCCCCATCAACAACTACCCACTGTCTTCTGTCAATCAGCCATTTTTCTATCCAGTTAATTATACCATTTCCTATGCCATGGGCCTTTAGTTTAAGCAGTAATCTCTGATGTGGCACTTTGTCGAAAGTTTTTGAAAATCTAAGTAGATGATATCTACTGGTGATCCATCATCTACCCACTTAGTGATATCTTCCAAAAAACTAACTGATCTATAATTATTTGACTTGTTTCTCGAACCTTTTTTGAATAACGGTATAATGTTTGCTTCTTTCCATTCTAAAGGAACCACTCCCTCTTCTAATGACAAGTTAAAACTGTTGCAAGTGGTATGTTAATTTGTTCTACAATTTCCAATAGTAGTTTGGGTGGAATACCATCCACTCCAGGTGATTTATTATCCTTCATAGCCCTGATTTTCTTAGCTACCATTTCTGAGGTTACAATTAACTGTCTTAAATAGTCTGATTCTGCCCCCTTGAACTTAGCCTCTGGTACTGGCAGTGAACTAGTGTCTTCTCTGGTAAACACGGAACTAAAATACTTATTCAAGTCTTCTGCCATTAAGAATCCTTCTGATATTATATTTCCAGCACTATCTTCTAGAGGACCGACCTTATCCTGAACTTTCTGTTTCCTTCGAACAAATGCATAAAAACTCTTGCTGTCATGTTTTATATTACAAGCTAATTTATGTTCATAGCTTCTCTTTGAATTTATAATTTCAGCTGTAGCTTGGTTTAGTGCTTCTTTATAAATGTTGTAGTCTTCGTCATTTCCAGTACGTCTATATGACTTCCACATCATTTGTTTATACTTAATTTTTCTAATGGCTTCTTTCGATAAGTGTTTCTTTTTGGACCGTTTCCCGTGTTTTGTTAAGGGAACAAATTTGACGATGATGCATTCAATTTCACTCTTTAAGATATTCCAGCATTCTGTTGCTGTCTTATTCTTCAGTGTGTTATTCCAGTCTATCTTTGCTAAATATTTCCTGATGTCGTTATATTTTCCTTTGTGGAAATTTCTCCTGTACTGCTTTTTACTATTCCTTTCTGATTTTGCTTTGATGGTAAAATGTATCTGGTTGTGATCACTATTCCCCAGTGGCTCACATGCCATGACATTGTCAACTAATTCATTCTATGAGGACAAAACTATGTCTAACACATTCTCTCCCCTGGTTGGTTCTAGCACATGTTGAGAAAGGAAACTATCTTGTACTAAAACTAAAACCTTGTGGTCCTCACTACCCATACTCTGTAGAGATTTTCATTTTATATGCCCATGGTTGAAATCCACCATAATAACACAGTCCCGTTTGCTCACTTCCCTTATAGCGTTTTGTATTTTTTCATTCTCTTCTATGCTTATGTTTGGACTTCGATAAACTAATCCAACCGTTAACGTTGACTTTCCTGTAATTATGTTATACCAAACAGCTTCTTCGCAATCTGCTTCTCTGTCTAATTTTATTTCATAAGCCTGGATAGATTCTTTAATATATAAAATAACTCCACCTCCCCTTCTTCCTATTCTATCTTTCCTAAACATTACATATCCTGTCAGTCCCAATTCGGCATCTGATACATCGGTGGTTGCCCATGATTCGGTTATACCTATTATGTGAGGGTCAATTGAAGTCGATTTGAATTTGGTGCAGCAAACATGCGAAAATATAAGGATATTTTATCAAGATAAGTGATATTATTGAGTGTATAGCATACCTAACGTAATTATAGATATATATTAAGCAATATTTTTTGTTAAAAGTTAGCTAGAGGGAGTAATCTGAATACATTGTCATCGACATCGTTTCTAGGTAAGGCACGGTGTCTCATTGTGTGTTAACAAATATAACTAACTATAACCTAAACAACCTGGTGTAAATTGTACACAGAAAAGTCTTTTCAAAGACTATATAAAACTATTTTGAACATAAATAAATTATGATATGGCACCTTGCAAGCGGCAGCTCAGGGCAAAACGACACTTAGTTTGCAACGACTGCTAGAGCTAGGTGGATTTTGCGTTGTCTGGCTGTCCAAAATCATGGGCAGAGACCAAAGATGATGGATTCACCTTTCGGAGTATCGGGTGTTTGAGGGTGGAATGTCTGATGAAGGAGGTGTGTAAGTTGACGGATATAGTGAAGGAGATGGAGGTGAGACTCAACATAGAAATAGATGGAGCAGAGATGGATGACGCAGAGAGAGTTGAGAATTCTACAACACAGAAGGAGCTGAGTTGTGACACAGAGACTGAAGAAAGGAGACTGAGAGGAGGGAAGGTGACCGGTGTGAAGGAACAAGAAATTGAGAAGACAGAGGGACGGAGGAAAAGTGTTCGGCAGAGGAAAAGAAAACGGGTCAGTGGGGATAGATCAACAGGTAGTCAGACTGTAGAGAACGCGACAGCGATACAGGTGGAGAAGAGGTAGATACCACAGAGGCAGTTGGTAAGACTGTGAGACAGAAGACTGATAGAAGAAGACAGAGTGTTCAGCAAAAAACAAAAAACATGACAGGCGTGAAGGTGACAGGGGAAAAAGTGACCGTAGTGAAGGAGGTAGCCGGGGAAAAGGGACGGGAGAGGAGAGAAGAAAATGTGATGGGAGGAAAGATGAAGGGACGAAAGGAAGTGAGAGTAAATGTGCTAGAAGAAAAGATGACAGTAGGAAAGGGGACAAGAGAAAACGCGACAGGAAAGAAGGGAATGGAAGAGAATGTGACAGGAGAGAAGATGGCAAGAGGAAAAGACAACAACCAGACATATGCAAACAGGAGGAGATACTCCTAGGCAGTGATTGATGGGGAAAGGAGAAAAGAGAGAGTGTTTATGGGCGATTCAATTCTGAGAAAAACAGAAAAGACTATGTGCGAGGGGAAGGACGTTGTTGTATGTCTACCGGGGGCTAGGATAGAGCATGTGACCGAAAGGGTAGAGAAGGTATTGGGGCATGGCAAGGGAGGGTCTATACTAGTACACGTTGGAACAAACAATGCAGACAAGGAGGGAACAACTGGGATAGTTCAGAAGTACAGACATCTAGTAAGAAAGCTAAAGAAGACAAGAGTGGAACAGGTTGTTCTCTCAGGAATTTTGCCAGTCATGGGAGGAAGGGGCATCATACAGAAACTGTAAGAGGATGGCGATCAACGCACTAGTTGAGCAGATGTGTGAGGAAGAGGGCGTGGGATTCATAGATTTATGGGGGTACTTTGTTGGGAGAGAAGATATGTACATTAGAGATGGCCTCCATCTAAGTGGAAAGGGGGCAGCAGTATTCTCAGAGAATCTGCTGAGATCTGTTGACAGTGGGACAGGTTGCATCTATTTAAACTAAATTCGCAGGGGGGACTCAGAGAGAAGCCTGAAACTGGAGGCATAGATTAAGACAGCAAAAATAATTCAGCAAAGAACAGTCTGGAAAACTGTTCTGAAGCTGGATATAAATGTGTTTGTTTAAATGCAAGGAGTATTGTAAACCAAAGAAATGAACTAAACATTATGGTAGAAGATATTGACCCTCACATAATAGGTATAACCGAATCATAGACAACCACCGATGTATCAGATGCCGAAATGGGACTGACAGGATATGTAATGTTTACGAAAGATAGAATAGGAAGAAGGGGAGGTGGAGTTATTTTACATATTAAAGAATCTATCCAGGCTTACGAAATAAAATTAGACAGAGAAGCAGATTGCGAAGAAGCTGTTTGGTGTAACATAGTTACAGGAAAGTCAACGTTAACGAGAATGCAAAAATACAAAACGCTATAAGTGAAGTGAGCAAACGGGACTGTGTTATTATGGGGGATTTCAACAATGGGCGTATAAAATGGAAATATCTACAGAGTATGGGTAGTGAGGACCTCAAGTTTTTAGTTTTATTACAAGATAGTTTCCTTTCTCAACATGTGCTATAACCAGAACTAGGGGAGAGAATGTGTTAGACATAGTTTTGTCCTCACAGAATGAATTAGTTGACAATGTCAGGGTATGTGAGCCACAGGGGAATAGTGATCACAACCAGATACATTTTACCATCAAAGTAAAACCAGAAAGGAATAGTAAAAAGCAGTACAGGAGAAATTTCCACAAAGAAAAATATAAGGACATAAGGAAATATTTAGCAAAGATAGACTGAAATAACACACTGAAGAATAAGGCAGCAACAGAATGCTGGACTATCTTAAAGAGTGAAATTGAATGTATCATCATAAAATTTGTTCCCTTAAAAACACGGGAAACGGTCCAAAAAGAAACACTTATCGAAATAAGCCATTAGAAAAATTAAGTATAAACAAATGATGTGGAAGTCATATAGACGTACTGGAAATGACGAAGACTACAACATTTATAAAGAAGCACTAAACCAAGCTACAGCTGAAATTATAAATTCAAAGAGAAGCTATGAACATAAATTAGTTTGTAATATAAAACATGACAGCAAGAGTTTTTATGCATATGTTCGAAGCAAACAGAAAGTTCAGGATAAGGTCGGTCCTCTAGAAGATAGTGCTGGAAATATAATATCAGAAGGATTCTTAATGGCAGAAGACCTGAATGAGTATTTTAGTTCAGTGTTTACCAGAGAAGACACTAGTTCACTGCCAGTACCAGAGGCTAAGTTCAAGGGGGCAGAATCAGACTATTTAAGACAGTTAATTGTAATCCCAGAAATGGTAGCTAAGAAAATCAGGGATATGAAGGATAATAAATCACCTGGAGTTGATAGTATTCCACCCAAACTACTATTGGAAGTTGTCGAACAAATTAGCATACCGCTTGCAACAGTTTTCAACTTGTCATTAGAAGAGGGAGTGGTTCCTTTAGAATGGAAAGAAGCAAACATTATACCGTTATTCAAAAAATGTTCGAGAAACAAGTCAAATAATCATAGGCCAGTTAGTTTAACATCAGTGATTTGTAAATTATTAGAAAGACTAATTAAAGATCACATGGTGGATTTGCTTGTTAAACAAAACTTGATAAACATGGTTTTTTTTAAAGCGAGGTCATGCTTAACAAATAAGTTATGTTTTTTGGAAGATATCACTAAGTGGGTAGATGATGGATCACCAGTAGATATCATCTACTTAGATTTTCAAAAAGCTTTCGACAAAGTGCCACATCAGAGATTACTGCTTAAACTAAAACCCCATGGCATAGGAAATGGTATAATTAACTGGATAGAAAAATGGCTGATTGACAGAAGACAACGGGTAGTTGTTGATGGGGAGGCTTCAAACTGGAAATCAGTTTTGAGTGGGGTTCCACAGGGATCAGTACTGGGACTTATATTATTCTTAATATATATAAACGATTTTGACGATGATATAGCTAGCAAGGTGTTGAAATTTGCAGATGATACAAAAGTGTTTAGAAGTATTAAAAGTGATGGAGATAGACAGCATTTACAAGATGATCTTGACAGGTTGATCAAATGGTCTGAAAAGTGGCAAATGTTGTTAAATTTTGGGAAATGTAAATGTCTTCACACAGGACATGGGAACGAATATGTAGAATATACAATGGGGGGAACTGTACTAAATACTACTGTAAAAGAAAAAGACAATTAGTGCTGACATGAAGGTTTCAGGGCAGTGTGGAATTGCAGCTTCAAAAGGAAATCAAATCCTTGGATTGATTAGGCGAAATATAGCATATAAAGGAACAGAACTAATAATACCGCCGTACAAAACAATAGTTAGGCCTCATTTAGAATATTGTATACAAGCGTGGAGGCCATACCGCAAGAAGGATATAGATATGCTAGAAAGAGTACAGAGGAGAGCGACTAAAATGATACCAAAACTGAGGGATCTTAGTTATGAAAAACGCCTAAAAGAATGTGGTTTAACAACACTAGAGACCAGGAGATTGAGAGGAGATCAGATAGAAGTGTTTAAAATATTGAATGGTTATGAAAATATTGATAGAAATATGTTTTTTTCAGTTAAGAAAGATAGAAAGACTAGAGGACATGAAGTTACAATAGTAAAGGAACAGTGTAGATTAGACGTAAGAAAGTTTTCATTTTCACAAAGGACTGTGAATGTATGGAACAGATTATCTGATGATTGTGTGGGTGCTAGTAGTGTGAATATGTTTTAAAATAAAATCGACACATACCTCAGAAGGGCTGGATATATGTAGATAAAAGGGTTGGACTCTCGATAAGCCAAAGGGCTTCCTTGTCCACCTGCCATCTAGAGTTAATTCTCTGGATGGCAATCTTGTTAAATCTTGTTAAATTATCAAGGCATACCTGAACGGGTTCAGTTGTAACGCAATAAATGAAGTAAAACCATTGAACTTGTCTAAATACGATTTTATAGGTTTTCTAGAATGATATATTTTAATATATAATTCATAATGACTTGACAGTTTCACAACGGTGTATATAAAGTATCTGACAACAATTAATTATTTCGACATATGCGTGAATATGTTAACTAACACGCATCTAGCATCAGATATTAATTCTCGAAAATAATATATGGACATTGGTAAACTAGTGTAATTTACTAGGTTTTCGTCAACAAAAATAATGTGCTTTTACATGTATTGGAGAGGAGCGCCACATTGTGCAGTGTATTAATGGGCATTTTATATACTCACAATGCAGCAAACAGAGGCCATGTTGTTGTAGTTCGTCATGCTGGGAAAGATAATGAATGAAGCCGGGCGAAAGCTGTCTGAGCAGGCGACGTTGTGTGTGTGTGTGTGCGTGCGTGCGTTCGTGCGTGCGTGCGTGCGTGCGTGCGTGCGTACGTGTGTGTGTGGTGTCAATTGGCGATGCGTTAAACGGAGTTAGTTATTGATAGCTGATTTTTTCAGTGGACAAATTGAGTGGTCAGCCATTATCCAGAAGGCGGGATTGTGTAGTCATATTTGATTGATCATGACAGACAGACAGACAGACAGACAGTCGGACGGACGGACGGACGGACGGACGGACGGACGGACGGACGGACGGACGGACGGACGGACGGACGGACGGACGGACATACAGACAGACAGACAGACAGTATTTATTTTGACCATCATAATTACATAAACTACAATATAAAATTCATTTTAAGGTCAGGGAGGCTCCCATTAAGTCAATTATATGCCGCTATCATTGGAGCCACCCTACTTATGTAACATAATTATATGATTATCACGTGATCAACTATATATGCATACATATATGTGTAAACATAGTATGTTTAGTATAGTATACTACAGTATAGTTTAATACATAAATTACTTTAAACAAATGCAAAATTACATGAACCTGTTATTTGCTGCATGCACTGCCGTAACTGGCAACAACACAAACCACACGGTCAATGGGTTTCATATCAAAACATTGTGATAATAATGACAATAGCTGCCACTGCTTTGTTGCTACATCGATGGGCGTAATGAAGTTCGTAAACAATTTAAGCCAACCAAACTGCGATGTTATTCCCGTTCCCAATGGTCTCGCAAGCACACTGGGAAACACTGTATTACTTCTGAGTTTCAACAGAGCCAGTGATTTGGAAACGATACCACATTCGATGGTTTGTTGCTAATTTAGAAGGAAACATAATATTTCCTCGGGTCATGAACCTACTACAAACATCCTGTGTGTGACTCCAATCAATAATAATACGTCAGTGGTTTAAACCAAAATCCCAGGAGAAAATATCATCAACACCAATAGTAAAACAGTGTTCCAATTTACACGGTTACTGATATAGCACGAGACTCAAGTTAAGCAAGCGGCGAAGTCGGACGAGAATGTCAACAACGAGCGATTCAAAACCAATGCAACCGAAATGACGCAACAAGTTGGAGGAAACATTAAGTTATGCATTAATCCTTAGGATGTGTTGCACCACCGAGTTAATTTGTTGCGCCACTGAATTAATTTGTTGAGCCACAACGCTCGGATTTTCCGAGGATATTGGAGCTAAAGAAGTCATATAATTGTTATTATAATCCCGCATACAAACACACATTTACACATAGTGTCACATACACACACGTACCAACAGTGTCACACACACACATACACACACACACACACACACACACACGTACACAAACCACAAGCAAACACATACACACACAAACAAACACACATTCTCAAATAAACACACGCGCGCGCGCGCGCGTGGGCGCGCGTACACACGCTCGCTCGCGCGTACGCAAACAGTCACACTATCACCAAAACAGACCAAATTTGTTTCTATTGTGAAATCGATACATTTATTGAGCAAGCGGTCGTTCTACGAATGTTAATGCATTGTGGCTATATCAAATACATATTAGTATAACTCTTAATACGTCTGTGGTATCACATTTTATGGCGCACGCGTTCGTACGAACGAGAACAGCAAATTAAACTGAATATCCGTAGGAAACAACATGTCCGCCTAAATATCGAAATATGTTGAGACCTTGGTTGGTCGACCCGACTTTTCAAACATAAACAATAGAGCCATTAGTTATTCGGGTAAGGGTATCAGTTAAATGATTATCGATTCGTTCTTTTCACCATACATGACTAAGGTCTGATTTTCATTTCCACTTTCTTGAGCGAGTAGTGATAGCCATGCCACTTATGCCACTCGATGCCGTCAGCGTATGAAGTGTGAGGGCCTCCGAGGTAGAGGCCGTTCAAATTGGAAGAATGACAACTGGAATACCACCAGCCTCCTTTGTACTTTTGAGCACAATGTCCACCGGACACGTCATTGTCCCGGTCCTTCGTGCTGAATGAATTGCCTGCATGGCGAGACAGCGAATCCCCTGCAGCATGAATTGTGTCATAAATCAAAGAGAAACATTCACAGTAACATACTATATCGACGTTATTGTGTTTTCTCAATCTGTTTCTTTATATATATATATATGTGTGTGTGTGTGTGTGTGTGTGTGTGTGTGTGTGTGTGTGTGTGTGTGTGTGTGTGTGTGTGTGTGTGTGTGTGTGTGTGTGTGTGCGTGTGTGTGTGTGTGTGTGTCAAGATTGTGGTTTTTAGAACTTAACATAGGTTGGTAGCGTCTGTGAAAGACTACATTTAGTGTTACAATGTAAAGCTATGGTTGGCTGACTCATGTTACGGTTGCCCTGTAGGCCATTGATGGCTGTCCAGTGGTTATGCAATACTGTGAAGGAACTGGTGGAGTGGTGGCCTAAGGTAAGATTTTAAAGAACCGGGCTAATATCATTATAGTTAGGGTAGACAGGGAGGATTGTCTAATACAACGTGTAATATTTATAACATGATTGGCCGTTCCATATGAATAGATTATGGTGATACGGACATCAGTTTAAATGGAATAATATTACGGCGTATAGTGATGTCGTTATAATGAAAATTTTATACTTGTTGATTTATAGTATCACCTATTGGATGGTGTTGAAATTGTTACAATGGCGTCAGCATCAGCAGGGATCACCGGACTGATGCTAGGTATAGGGTGGAGGTACTGAGGTTTGAGGGGAGGATAGAACATACGAGTCCAGAACCCGACAGAGCAAAGACATGTAATCTGGTCTCTTCTGTGGAGAGAAACCATTACGGTGCGGTTGGCAAACACGAAGTCTTTATACCCAGTGGTATAATATAATGCATATATAGAGTAGAAGAAATACCGGGGGTATGTGGAATATATATATATTTTGAGTGAATGTTAGATTAGAGGTATTGGCTTAAACATCTGGTTTTTACATTGTTATAATTGTGCCAAAGGGTGTGGTCAATAATAAATGAATATGGTCAGTGTAATGATACTGGTATATCGAGATTTATGCGGGGTGGCGAATCATCGCTCTGTGATGTGTGTGTTAGATTGTAACAAGAAGCGAACATAGCACGAGACTCAAGTCAAGCAAGCGGCGAAGTCGGACGAGAATGTCAACAACGAGCGATTCAAAACCCATGCAACCGAAATGACGCAACAAGTTGGAGGAAACATTAAGTTATGCATTAATCCTTAGGATGTGTTGCACCACTGAGTTAATTTGTTGCGCCACTGAATTATTTTGTTGAGCCACAACGCTCGGATTTTCCGAGGATATTGGCGCTAAAGAAGTCATATAATAAGTCACAATGGTTGTATTACGGTGTCACTGATAATGGTTATTGGTGTATAGTTTGTTGGGACTTAGAATATGTAAGGTGATGGGGTTGTTATTATTAATGGGATATTGGGTCCGGGTACGTATATATCTATGGCGAACATTAGCTACACATGTTTGCGTGAAGGTACTATGACTGTATGTGGTGTCGATGTAAAAACATGTTATGCAGTGTGTAGCTTACACACCAAGGAATAAGAATATTTTATTATTCTAGTTATCATTTATTGTTGTGTCGGGGCGGGGTGAAGTCTGACAAAGTACACTCGAGGGCGGTAGACGCCAAGTAACACATCGTGTAACAACAGTGCGAGAGTAGACCGCTTACGCGACAAAAGAAAATTCACACACGAAGGGGAATTCCCGATGAACCGAGTGAGATATACTTCGCTACTGAGGGACAAGTTATCCTAAAGTAGACGATGGTGACGAAATGTGATATCGTTCATTATAAACATTATGTTCTCGTATCTCTACATTGCGAGGGTCACGCAAACAGCCGTAGGGTGTTGAACTTGTGTGCCTATATGGCGATTCTGTTATAGAATCTTTTAATGAAATAGTATAGGATTGAAAAACTGGTCAATCCTTGTGTACCTATGAAATGTTATAATAGAGATGTATGTATGTAAGACTTTGCATGACAAGAGGTTAGGGAGGCTGACGAGTCTTCCTTAAAAAATAGCAGTATTTTGTTTTGTTGTTTGGAAGATGGGCCAATAAATTTGGAAAATTCGTTAATTGTGTATAACTACTTCCCTTCCGATATATCTCAGAACACGGATATTTATTTGCAAGGCCGTTTCACCTGCCGGTTCTTGACAATATGTATATATTAAGATGTAAACCTAAAATATGGATTTTTAAATGTTTTATACATGGATATATTATATATATATATACATGAATATATAGTGATATATAGTGATATATATATATATATGGTTATATAATATAACCATATATATATATATATATATATTATATAACCATATATATATATATATCACTATACATACATGTATATATATATATATATATATATATATATATAATAAACATGTATAAAACATTTATAAATCCATATTTTAGGTTTACATCTTAATATAAAATCCCTTGACTGAAACACCATCCTGCATAAATCTATAGAGTCCTATGCGTTTGTTAATAAATAACCACGCCCCATAGATATATGCACAACTATAAGCAGATAAAAAATAGACGCCGTACCAACAACGCAGTTATGGTTTTCGCAGATCTTCGGGTTGATCGATACAGTGGAACAATGGACATTATTTTGACACGTCGAATATAAACTATTAATGGGTTGGCCGTAGATATGAGCGTTCCAATTCCTTACCCGTTGGCCACAATTGAGACACAGCCCCAATGATACTCTGTCTACGTAACAATGGACATCTCTACAGAGTATGGGGAGTGAAGACCACAAGGTTCTAGTTCAAGATACTTTCCTTTCTCAACATGTGCTAGAACAAACCAGGGGTGAAAATGTGTTAGACATAGTTTTGTCCTCAAAGAATTAATTAGTTGACAATGTCAAGATATGTGAGCCACTGGGCAGTAGGGATCACAACCAGATACATTTTACTATCAAATTAAAATTAGAAAGGAATTGTAAAAAGCAGTATAGGAGAAATGTCCACACAGGAAGGTATAAGGGCATGAGGAAATATTTAGCAAAGATAGACTGGAATAACAGACTAAAAAATACGACAGCAACAGAATGCTGGAATATATTACAGAGTGAAATTAAGTGCACAGTCGATAAATTTGTACCTTTCAAAAAACAAGGAAAACGGTCAAAAAATAAACACGTATCGAAAGAAGCCATTGGAAAACTTAAGTATAAACAAATGATGTGGAAGTCATATAGATGCACTGGAAATGATGAAGACTACAACATAACCAAGCTACAACTGAAATTATAAATTCAAAGAGAAGCTATGAACAACAATTAGCTAGTAATATAAAACATGACAACAAGAGTTTGTATGCGTATGTTCGAAGCAAACATAAAGTTCAGGATCAGGTCGGTACTCTAGAAGATAGCGCTGGAAATATAATATCAGAGGGATTCTTAATTGCAGAAGACCTGAATGAGTATTTTAGTTCAGTGTTTACCAGGGAAGATATTAGTTCACTGTCAGTACCAAAGGCTAAGTTCAAGGGGCAGATTCAAACTATTTAGGACAGTTAATTGTAACCCTGTAAATGGAAGCTCAGAAAATAAGGGCTATGAAGGACAATAAATCACCTGGAATGGATGGGATTCCGCCAAAAGTACTATTGGAAATTGTAGAACGAATTAGCGTACCGCTTGCAACAATTTTCAATTTGTCATTAGAAGAGGGAGTGGTTCCTTTAGAATGGAAAGAGGCAAACATTATACCTTTATTTAAAAAAAGTTCGAGAAACAAGTGAGAAAAATATAGACCAGTGAGTTTAACATCAGTGATTTACAAATTATTAGAAAGACTAATTAAAGATCACATGGTGGATTTTCTTGTTAAACATAATTTGATAAACCCATCTCAACATGGTTTTTTTTAAAGCGATGTCATGCTTGACAAATATGTTATGTTTTTGGAAGATATCACTAAGTGGGTAGATGAGGGATGATCACCAGTAGATATCGTCTACTTAGATTTTCAAAAAGCTTCCGACAAAGTACCCTATAAAATATTACTGCTTAAACTAAGGGCCCATGGCATAGAAAATGGTATAATAAACTGGATAGAAAAATGGTTGATTGACAGAAGACAACGTGTTATAGTTGATGGGGAGGCTTCAAACTGGAAATCGGTATTGTGTGGGGTACCACAGGGATCAGTACTAGGACGTGTATTATTCTTAATATATATCAGCGATTTGGATGATCAAATAACAGGCAAAGTGTTGAAATTTGCGGATGACACAAAAGTGTTTAGAAGGATTAAAAGTGATGGAGATAGACAGCATTTACAAGGTGATTTTGATAGGTTGATCAAATGGTCTGAAAAGTAGCAAATGCTGTTCAATTTTTGGAAATGTAAATGCCTCCACACAGGACATGGGAACGGAGAAGTAGAATGGAGGGTACTGTACTAAGTACTTCTGTAAAAGAAAATGACTTAGGGTTAACCATTAGTGCTGATATGTAGGTTTCAGATCAGTGCGAAATTGCAGCTTCAAACGGAAATCAAATCCTTGGATTAATTAGGCGAAATATAGCGTATAAGGAAAAAGAACTAATAATACCGCTGTACAAAACAGTAGTGAGGCCTCATTTACAATATTGTATACAAGCGTGGAGGCCATATCGCAAGCAGGACATAGATATGCTAGAAAGAGTAGAGAGGAGTGCGACTAAAATTATACAAGAACTGAGGAATCTTAATTATGAAATTCGCTTAAAAGAGTGTGGTTTAACAACACTAGAGACCAGGAGATTGAGAGGAGATCAGATAGAAGTGTTTAAAATAATAAATGGTTATGAAAATATTTATAGAAATATTTGTTTTTCTCAGTTAAGAAATATAGAAGGACTTGAGGAAATGAAGTTGCATTAGCAAAGGAGCAGTGTAGATTATATATAAGACAGTTCTCATTTTTACGAAGGTCTGTAAATGAATGGAACATATTATCTGCTGATTGTGTGGGTGCTAGTAGCGTGAATATGTTTAAAAATAAAATCGACACAAACCTCAGAAGTGCGGGATAAACATATATAAAAGGGTTGGATTATCCATAAGCCAAAGGCTTCCTTGTCCACCTGCCACCTAGAGTTAATTATCTGGGTAGCAATCTTGCTAAATCTTGTTAAATCGTGTTAAATATATTGTGCTTGGGCAACCTATATCCATACCTATAAATACATATTCCATTTACCTGCTGTGCCGTTGTATGCCCCGAGTACGAGTTTGTACTTGTCTCCTTTCGGGGCAACAGCGAAGTTGGTGTACACTGCATATCTGCTTTCATTCTCAAAATCTTCCATGTCTATTCGTAGTGAATATCGTGCTTGCGATGTTAAACCATTAAGGTAATCGTTGCCTGAAATATATATTTTAATAGTGCACACCACGTCACGTGTACAACATATATGACAGCTGTAATCAAAAACAACGTCGCGTTTATCATGAAGTATTACCAGCTACAACGTCAGTAATAAAACACCAAAATAATAACTTACTGCTATTTAATGTATCGCCAAACGTACACAACAAACAATACAAATTGTACTAATCTAAATCATGTCAAACGCAGTACTACCTGAAAGATATGAAGTTATATTTATATTTGTTTGTATAAAGTATGTTTTGTTATTGACTAATAACAATGATTTTGTAATATGCAAGTGTTATCCAGGAGTATTCCATTTTAAGAAATCCAGCCGCCAAACTCGTTTGACATTAACACATTTCGGGTTTGATTTGATGTATGAATTAAATTACCAGTAATGTTTGACCCACCAAGCCAGAATTCGCCGGCCACGTCGCCGAAACCCTCCTTGTAGTCGGCCCAGTCACGGTAGAAGTCGACGGAGCCGTCCTGTCTTCGCTGGAACATCTACACGTGTCAATGAACACTCATCTGTACGTAGGAAGGAACACCGACGTGTGACAACAATAACGTCCGTTTGGCAGCGACCGTCAACACAGCAACTGACACCATGTTACAACAAACACATGCAATACACTCTGGATTAGTCGAACCTGACAATTCTTCTAGTTACTATATAATATCTAGTTATGATGACATACGTTTTATCACCTTAAAGGCCCGGAACTGAGGGTTAACTAGGCATAAATAAACTTATGCGAATTAGAGTTATCTTGAGTGAACTGTGCTCGCAGTGTTCTCCGTCTACGTCTTTGGCGGTGAGTGTCGCATTGATTAGCGTTGACAATGTGATGCTGAAGAAGCTACCTAAGGTGCTTGCGTAGTTGGTAGACGTAATGAATGATGAATCCACATTTATTACTTTCTAGCCACAGTGCCTGGCTTTGCATTGGGTGAGAACATATCAAAGTTTTTTCTTGTGCGCTTATTTGTGCTATCCGAATTCCCCGTATTCGCATGTGTAGTCTATTCCTTGATTCCCCATTTCCCTTTATAAGACAAAACGTTATAGGGCTATCATTGCGAAGTCGACTAGGATGCGGCCACTTTTGTCCAACCACCCAAATAATCACACCCAGCAAGGTGGCACGCAACAATAAGAGTCTCGCTTTTTTAATCGACTCTGCTCGACATCTTGGAATCTGCCGGCAAGACAAGGATAAGGGAACACTGTGGCGCCTTATTACGGAGTCTAGGCAATGGAGGCTAACTGTATTTCCTTTGTACAAAGCCCGCTGTACGGCGCATCTGATTTTATAGATTTATAATAATAATAATATTAATTCCGTTTCTTAAAATAGCGCGTTATATCACGTGGTCTGTCTACATTGTGGTTTGTCTACACCTGACTCTCGATATTAACCTGCGGGAAAGAGTAAATGCTGTGATTAGACTGACAGAACTAAGCCAATTGGAAGAAATCTGTACTCGGAGTGGGACTGTACTTTTAAAATCTAATCTTAACGTGAGTTTATGGGACATTTTATATGATTGTGGTCACACCACATTTTATTGCCCAGTATTGACCGGGTTCTACCTGTAATATTGCATAACACAGCCGTGCCACGGCTTTGTTCTTCTGACTGTGAACGCACTGGTCACGCTCAAGCGCCCGTCAGCATGGCAACCATTATGACTGACGGCGCTGCCCCTTCGAACAATGCAAGCGATCACACTGCGAACTGCAGATCCACGGTCGGTGGTCAGTGTGCTGCCGAAGTTCAGACAGATGGCCAAACTCACATCGTATGCAATAGTATACTTTGCTATCTCTTCAACAAGATGGACATCATGGTGCATGACACGCTGGTAAAGTTGTGCGTAGACCACTTCACTTCCAGCGAGATCGAAGCAGCTAAACAGACTTTATACGAATGCGAAGTCGTCAAGAATCTTGCTTTGCGTCAGGGCCGGCGCCGACAAGGGCATCATAAAGAGAAAAACAACATTGAAGATATACTGAGGGCGCTGCACAAGTCGCCTAGGGGACTGCCAGTGTTTGCGGTTACGGATTTGTCCACCCTGCCGCCGCTCGACGTCAACAACATCGACTTCGGTCACATTATTACCGAGTTTCGTGCGATGCGGGCAGAAATGGCGGATCTGCGGCGTGACATGACAGCAGTCAAATCGAGGGAACCTGACCCGGTGATATGGCCTCAGCGTAAGCCAGAGCTCACGACAGATGATAGACAGACGCTTCGGGTGAATCTGCCGCCGATCAGCGCAGTCACCACAGCCGAACCGAGCCACACGTCGGCAGACGTAACCGTGAGTAACATTCGATCTACGTCTACTCGTCAGCGTAGCCCTGCGATGGTTAACATAACACCTCTACCAGCTGCGAACGTTATCGGGAGCCGTGCGCCGGGTGTCGCGAAACAACCAAGGAAGACTATCGTTGATGATGACTTTAAGCTGGTGTCTGGCAAGAAAAGGCGCAGTAACGGTTCGACGGCGGTGATCGGCACGCGGAAATGCGGTAACCAGCTCAAAGTAAAGGATGGACGATTCCTGACAGCCTTTGTCTCACGACTAGATCCTACGGTCACTGTCGATGACATGTCTTTGTATGTGAAGTCTGTGCATAAGCTCGAGGCCAAATGTGTGAAACTAAAAACTAAGCATGAGAGTTATGCCTCATTCAAGGTTGAAGTTATATGCAATGACGCATCTAAGTTTTATGACCCGGACAACTGGCCATCTGGTGTATACTTGAGGAAATTCTTTAACACCAAGAACTAAGTTATGGAAATTAACATCACATCTTTTAATTGTAATGGATTTAAAGGTTTTATGCCCTTCTTAAAGGATGTGTTAATGGAATGTGATATACTGTGCCTACAAGAGCTTAAGCTCACTAAACAAGATTGCCATATACTAAACACCTGTCACGAAGGTTATGTGGGTTATGGTGTTTCTCCTGTAGATGCATCTTGTGGTATTTTAACTGGTAGACCGTATGGTGGTGTAGGTTTTTTATGGAAACATTCCCTTGATCAATACATCACCATTCTTGACCAATGCTATGATTGGCTATGCGGCATAAGAATTTGTTGGGGTAACAAGGAGTATTATCTACTAAACGTATATTTACCTTATGAATGCGAGGAAAACAGGGACAAGTTCAATGATTATATGTCCAAAATTGCTGTATATATTAATAATATTAATAGCTCGTGCATCACTATTGTTGGTGATTTTAACGCGGATATTTCCAAGAAATCAGTTTTTGGGAATATCTTACTTGATTTCTGCAAAAAAATTTACTCTGGCTATATGTGATCAAGATACTCTCCCAATAGACACATATACATACGTTTGTTCTGCCTGGGGAACTACATCATGGCTAGACCATATCATATGCACCGCGGATGCGAAGGATTGCCTATCTAACATGTCCATACTTTATGATGTTATTTATTCTGATCACCACCCGATATCGTTCAGCATAGACAGTGATATTCTACCAGAATGCGTTAGTGGTAGTGGCAATACTAATGAGAGTAAACAAGGCTTACAGTGGGACAGATTAAACCCACAAGATATTGATGCATATAGAGAATGCACGAACGTTGAATTGAGCAAACTGAATGTTCCACCGGGTGTTAGATGCAATGATCCCAATTGTCATAACTGTAATCATCATGATGATCTCGATGACTTTTACAATTCTATCGTGATTACATTGAAGAGGTGTGGTCACACACTCCGGTCAAATCGCAAAGGTGCTTATAAGTATAATGTTGTACCAGGTTGGAACGAGCGAGTGAAAGAGCTTCATTGTGCTTATAAAAGCTTACTTTCCGGAAACAATTTAACATCGATCTATTTCGCTTGCACTACATGCCTTGCTGCAAGCACTGCTACCACATCTAAATGACACTGGTTTCTATTTTACAGTATTGATTGGTTTTTAATTTCATTGTTTGAAATTGTATTTTTACACCCTAATTTATTAATTTTTATTTAAAGATAACAAATAAATAAATAAAAATAAATAAATTAGGGTGTAAAAATACAATTTCAAACAATGAAATTAAAAACCAATCAATACTGTAAAATAGAAACCAGTGTCATTTAGATGTGGTAGCAGTGCTTGCAGCAAGGCATGTAGTGCAGGCGAAATAGATCGATGTTAAATTGTTTCCGGAAAGCCGCCAATGTTCCAACTGATCGCACACACTTTGGCAAGCTATTCCCCATCTGTGGGCTAGTCACTGCAAAGCTGCCCTGTCCGAATGGCCTGTTTGACACCGTCACCAATGCACGGGTGGGCGCGTTGCGAACTATCGCACAGTTGAGGTAGTCCAGGGCTAAGCCATGCAGAACCTTCAATGTGTAAGTACATATTTTGAAGGTGATTCATTCTCATCGGCAGCCAATGCAGTGAGTGCAGAATCGGCGTGATATGATATCGCCGTCTGACGCGGTTGATGAGGTGTGCGGCCGAGTTATGTGCTCGTTGAAGTCAGTTGGTCAGTGTACCGCAGCATGGCACGCGTCTCGGGTCAGCAGGTTACGAATTATGCCGATCAGGTGTAGGTGGTATTAAACCGAAGAACAGTAGTTCCAAGCCGGGGCTGCCATAAACACATAGATTGTGCGGTGACTGCAGCACGATAAAGAACTGGTTACGGTGATATACACGATATTTAGAACTGGTTACGGTGATATACACGTGACAACGAACACCTACATTAGACAACGAAGGCATCCAAGTAGCAATGGACATATACACGTGAAAACGAACACCTGCACGTGACAACGAACACATACACGCGACAACGAACACATACAGGTGACAGTGAACACATACACGTGACATCGAACAGCTGCACGTGACAACGGACACCTACACGTGAAAACTAACACCTACACGTGACAACGAACACATACACGTGACAATCGACACATACACGTGACAACGAACACCTATACGAGACAACGAACATCTACTCGTAACAACGAACACCTACACGTGACAATGAACACATACCGGCGACAATGGACGCATACACGTGATAACGAACGCATACAAATGACAACGAAAACCTACACGTGACAAGCACCTACATGTGACAACGAATGCATACATGTTACACAAAACACCTACACTTGACAACGAACACTTACGTGTAACACAAAACACCTACACGTAACAACGAACACTAACATGGGAGAGGCAAAAACGTTATTAATCTTAATGGAAACATCACGTGTCGGCAAACAAATACAAGGGACAAAGAAAACCTACACGTGTACACGCGACAACGAAAACATGCCGGTGAAAATAGACAGATACACGTGATAACGAACACCTGCACGTTACAACGGACACCTACAAGTGATAACGAACACCTACACATGAAAACAAACACATACATGTGACAACGAACACTAACACGTGACAACGAACACCTACACGTGACAAGGCACCTGCATGTGACATCGAATACATACATTTAATACAAAACATATACACGTGAAAACGAACACATACATGTAACACAGAACACCTACACGAGACAACGAACACTACCATGTGAAAATGAACATCATCACGTGACAACAAACATTTACAAGGGACAACGAACACATACATGTGACAATGGACATAATATGTATTCGTGTTCACTTACTTTGGTTTTGGTAGAAAATGGCGAGAGAATAATAAGATGGAAAATAGTTATGAGATACAACTATTAATCGTAATATTTGTTAGGTGTGATGTCAGAATAGCAGACACAAGCAGCGTTCAGGCGATTGTTCGAAACAAAATACTAGCATCTTGGAATCAAATATGGCTGCTAAAATCCATGCCACCAGAAATGTAGAATTATGCATTAAAAACATTGGCGTGCGTGTGCGTGGTGAACGTACGAGCCAGCCGCCGCCATCCGTCTCCATGTCGCAGTACACGCGGACATTCTTCCTCGCCTTGGCCAGATAGACCTCGTACACGCCACTGACGTTGCTGCCGTCGCTCAGTAGATCGTAGCAGTCGCGGGCAGGAAGACGTCGCTTCAATACTGAGTGAAAGTATGGGAATGCACATAAAATAAATGCCGATCGAGAATATTGGGGTTCATGTGCTCCTAGGCTAATACAGTGTCAAAGCTTGGATCAATTAATTAACCATAACCTGCCTGACTTTTAACAGAGACACACATTGTCGTTGGTCCCTTTAACGAGGTGTACATTTTCATCAGTTTCTACTCTACACGAAGAGCTTGTTCGTCCCTATATCGATTACCTCTTTGAGATACAATAGGCGGCGGGTGTGTGTAAACGCAGTTCACTGCGGGATCGACGGAACAAGTGTCCGGCATACCGCAGTCATCCTTATTTTGCTATTTATACTACTCTGTCTGTATTGTCTACTTAGAATATGTTTCTTATTACAGACGGCGTTATTTTTAGTGATAGTAGTGCTACTAGTATTATTATTATTAGTAGTAGTAGTAGTAATAATAGTAGTACTAGTAGTAGTACTACTAGTAGTAGTAGTAGTAGTAGGTGACCTATTTAAACACTACATACACTTTTCTTGTTTCGCCAAAGTTTCCGTGAGTATAGTCATTTGTTTTTGTTGCTGTTCCTTTGAGTCACTTATCTGTTGCTGCAGCTGTTCCACGGTGTCTTGGAGTAGTGACACAGTGGCCGTGAATACGCTCACGTCGCTGTCGCCGTCGCCGTCGCCGTCGCCGTCGCCGTCGCCGTCGCCGTCGCCGTCGCCGTCTTCGTGACAGTGGCGTGTGGTGCACTGGGACACGACTGGTGCTGGATGTATGAAACATGCGACAACAACCACCGCCAGTACAGAGACTGGGCACACATAGGCACACATTGCTGCGCAATACAGTTGCTCAAATGGCCGTGAAACAACTGTTTTTCCAATATCGGCAAACTTCTTCTAGTTCGACAGCTACGACTCGAGTAACTTCCCGTGACCTTCCTGGTCGGGTGCTCTCTGCTATACCTTTTGTATCAACATTATGTCACAACTTACTTCGCAGTATTACTTTACGGAACATTTAGGCAGTGCATGGTTAACAAGAATGTTATCTTCAATTTACATTTACAACATCTATAATGCAACACTTTCGATAAAAAAGAAAATATTCAACACATTAAATAACACAATGGTTTGCCAACAACTTTAAATTGTATTACCAACTATAGCCGGCTTATGTAATTTGGATGCATTACTCAATAGCTTATGATGAACAGTTTTAATTGTTAGTTCCTAATATAGGACTAATGATACCAAAGCAACCGTAAACTTACGTAGTGTTATTTTGCATAAGCAACATGTACTTGTGGGAAAGACTTTCCGTAACTATAAACTACTCATTGCTTGGATCAGTGGTTTCCAGTTGAATGAACATATAGCACATGTTTCCTTCATACTTGTCGCACTGGTCTATAATTATATGTACTTATATCAGTCAGGAGCTCTTCACTGATTTATCTCTGCTATCTCTATGCTTCGGTTCAGTCGTTTAGTTCTTCGATATTGAGCGGCCACAAACAATTGGCCATCGATTGCGCGGTAGGACTGTTGTTGATATAATTATTAGTCATATCAATCTGGCACAAAATGTCGCTTAACATAGACAAATTTGCAACATAAATGTTGTTGTTGTAAGCACGCCGCGAACACCTGCCGAATAACGTATGAAAAGTTAGCAAAAATCTAAGTGGGAGCATCTTCGCGCCAGGGGGCGCTATTGATTAAACAGTACCACCTGGCAGATCGACTTGCGAGACTCTGAAGATAAGCTCAACCAACAATATCGCATGCCTGGAAGTTCCGGTGGTCTTCATTTCAGTCACAGCGTCATGGGAGTGGTCGGATGGGTAATTACATTGGATTCCCGGAATTCGAGGGCTTCATCTTGGAACGGGAGCGCGGGTCGAGTTGGTGTCTGCACTGTTCTCATGGGTGGTCCAGTCGCAACGGATGAAGTCAGTTACGTGGTTGATTCAGCTAACTTCTATACAATGCGTAGGATATCAGCCATGGGTAGTGTACGTAGTCATCAGCTTGCCAGGATGGGTGGGAGAAATATTAAATTTGTATAAGTATTACGTGACCCTTCCAACAAATATCTTCCGTCAATATTACTTCACATATAAGATGCAATTGTTATGGAGAACTGGTCAAATGAAGTAAATATGATATAACGAAATGTCACAAGGATGATCGTATTGATGGTACCACACGGTTTGGTCAACAAGAAGTCCAACATGGCTGCCATTTTCCATATGGCTGCCAATGTTTTAGTGTGCAATTATCCACCATCAATACCAGACTTGATATATGATTCTAATTAATTTGAATAACCATTAACCGTTTATAACCCTGACTGCCAGCTCAACAGTTTACCAAGTTAAAAGGTAAAGGTACGTTCTTATATAGCGCAATATACAGTCCTCAGAACTGCTCAAAAAACGCTTTACACTTTAATCTTTGGCAGACCTGTTCAATCGAACACCATCTCGACTTCTCTGGGAAGCATCCAACCACGCTACAATTAATGCGCGAAGACAATTCGTACACAAATATCCATTGTTTTCTATAGCCAAGTACTCATTCATACCGCTGAATGAGCTGGAGCAACGTAAAGTGATCCTTACCGTTTTGACGGAGTCAAACTCTGGCGTTCAAATCAGTCGAACCATGGTGGTCAAGACAGTCGAACCCTGGTGTTAAATCGGTCAGGTTATGTTATGCTGCGCAAGCCAAAATCCCATGGCAGCAATGCAAATTCATGTTACAAGGGAACGGCTGTCAGAGAGGAGCTAATTACAGTTTGGGTTGTGTCAAACAAGGTATATAAGCGCTACATAAACATATATAATGCAAAGCGCAACATAAACATATATCATATCAAACTAAATTGGCTGCTTTTTCCTTGTTTGTTTTGCACATGTTCTGTTGAAAACGATACACTATTAGAGAAACCTTTAACATGTTAACGTTGACATCCGTTCACATTATTTCTGGCCATTCATTTTGTGTCATTTAGCATGTCTCTATTATTTGTCCGACCAATAACGTCCACCACCCAGTGACGTAGTGAGGGTTGTCGGCGTCCGGGTGCAAAGCACAAAATGGCGCCCCCCTCTTCCCCGTCACACGTTTCCTCTCCAAGCCAGCTAAACCGGTCATGTTACAGTGAATTTGAAAAATATGTTAATTAACATAGATTTGATTACAAATAATAAAGATCACCACTAAACGAACGGTCACATGTATATTCAGTATGTATAATAATTTGTTCATGGTAAAATCGATAATAAACCGAATATAACAAAATAGATGAACGCATTTACATACATAAACAGGTATGTGTACCCGAGGGCAAGTTCACACTAAGACAAACTGATTACTAACTTGATAGACGTTTATATGCTCTATGGTTTCCTTTTTTATTATCACAAAAGCAAATGTGGAAAGGGGGCAGCAGTTTTCTCAGAGAACCTGCTGCGATCTGTTGACAGTGAGACAGGTTGCATTTATTTAAACTAGATTCGCAGGGGGACTCACAGAAAAGCCTGAAAATGGAGACATAGATAAAGACAGCACAAATCAATCAGCAAATAACAGTCTAGAAAACTTTTCTGAAGCTGGATATAAATGTGTTTGTTTAAATGCAAGGAGTATAGTAAACAAAAGAAATGACCTAAACATTATGGTAGAAGATATTTACCCTCATATAAAAGGTATAACCGAATCCTGGACTACCACCGATATATCAGATGCTGAATTGGGACTGACAGGTTATGTAATGTTTAGAAAAGATAGAATAGGAAGAAAGGGAGGTGGAGTTATTTTATATATTAAAGAATCTATTCAGGCTTATGAAATAAAATTAGAAAGAGAAGCAGATTGCGAAGAAGCTGTTTGGTGTAACATAGTTACAGGAAACTCAACGCTAACAGTTGGGTTAGTTTATCGAAGTCCAAACATAAGCATAGAAGAGAATGAAAAAATACAAAACGCTATAAGGGAAGTAAGCAAACGGGAATGTATTATTAAGGGGGATTTTAACCACGGGTATATACAATGGAAATCTCTACAGAGTATGGGGAGTGAGGACCACAAGTTTTTAGTTTTAGTTCAAGATACATTCCTTTCTCAACATGTGCTAGAACCAACCAGGGGTGAGAATGTGTTAGACATAGTTTTGTCCTCACAGAATGAATTAGTTGACAATGTCAAGATATGTGAGCCACTGGGGAGTAGCGATCACAACCAGATACACTTTACCATCAAAGTAAAATCGGAAAGGAATAGTAAAAAGCAGTTTAGGAGAAATTTCCACAAAGGAAGGTACAAGAACATGAGGAAATATTTAGCAAAGATAGACTGGAATAACACACTGAAAAATAAGACGGCAACAGAATGCAGGAATATATTAAAGAGTGAAATTAAGTGCATAGTCGATAAATGCGTACCTTTCAAAAAACAAGGAAAACGGTCCAAAAAGAAACACTTATCGAAAGAAGCCATTAGAAAAATTTAGTATAAACAAATGATGCGGAAGTCATATAGATGTACTGGAGATGATGAAGACTAAAACAGTTATAAAGAATCACTTAACCAAGCTACAGCTGAAATTAGAAATTCAAAGAGAAGCTATGAACAACAATTAGCTAGTAATATAAAACATGACAGCAAGAGTTTTTATGCGTATGTTCGAAGCAAACAGAAAGTTCAAGATAAGGTCGGTCCTCTAGAAGATAGTGCTGGAAATATAATATCAGAGGGATTCTTAATGGGAGAAGATCTGAATGAGTACTTTAGTTCAGTGTTTACCAGGGAAGGTATTAGTTCACTGCCAGTACCAGAGGCTAAGTTCAAGGGGGCAGATTCAGACTATTTAGGACAATTAATTGTAACCCCGGAAATGGTAGATAAGAAAATAAGGGATATGAAGGATAATAAATGACCTGGAGTGGATGGTATTCCACCCGAACTACTATTGAAAATTGTACAACAAATTAGCATACCGCTTGCAACAGTTTTCAACTTGTCATTAGAAGAGGGAGTGGTTCCTTTAGAATGGAAAGAAGCAAACATTATACCGTTATTTAAAAAAGGTTCTAGAAAGAAGTCAAATAATTATAGACCAGTTAGTTTAACATCAGCGATTTGTAAATTATTAGAAAGACTAATTAAAGATCACATGGTGGATTTTCGTGTTAAAGAAAACTTGATAAACCCATCTCAACATGTTTTTTTTTAAAGCGAGGTCATGCTTAACTAAGTGGGTAGATGAGGGATCACCAGTAGATATCGTCTACTTAGATTTTCAAAAAGCTTCCGACAAAGTACCACATCAAAGATTGCTGCTTAAACTCAAGGCCCATGGCATAGGAAATGGTATAATAAACTGGATAGAACAATGGCTGATTGACAGAAGACAACGTGTAGTAGTTGATGGGGTGGCTTCAAACTGGAAATCGGTATTGAGTGGGGTACCACAGGGATCAATATTAGGACCTATATTATTCTTAATATATATCAACGATTTGGATGATCAAATAACAAGCAAGGTGTTGAAATGTGTGGATGATGCAAAAGTGCTTAGAAGGATTAAAAGTGATGGAGATAGACAGCATTTACAAGATGATCTTGACAGGTTAATCAAATGGTCTGAAAAGTGGCAAATGCTGTTAAATTTTTGGAAATGTAAATGCCTCCACACAGGACATGGGAACGAAGAGGTAGAATATACAATGGGGGTACTGTACTAAGTACTACTGTAAAAGAAAAGGACTTAGGGTTAACCATTAGTGCTGATATGAAGGTTTCAGAGCAGTGCGGAATTGCAGCTTCAAAGGGAAATCAAATCCTTGGATTAATTAGGCGAAACATAACGTATAAGGAAAAAGAGCTAATAATACCGCTGTACAAAACAATAGTTAGGCCTCATTTAGAATATTGTATTCAAGCATGGAGGCCGTATCGCAGGAAGGATATAGATATGCTAGAAAGAGTGCAGAGGAGAGCAACTAAAATGATACAAAAACTGAGGGATCTTAGATACGAAATACGCCTAAAAAATGCGGTTAAACAACACTAAAGACCAGGAGATTGAGAGGGGATCAGATAGAAGTGTTTAAAATATTGAAGGGTTATGAAAATATTGATAAAAATATTTTTTTCTCAGTTAAGAAAGATAGAAGGACTAGAGGATATGAAGAAACATTAGCAAAGGAGCAGTGTAGATTAGATATAAGAAAGTTATCATTCTCACAAAGAACTGTAAATGAATGGAACAGATTATCTGCTGATTGTGTGGGTGCTAGAACCGTGAATATGTTTTAAAATAAAATCGTCACATACCTCAGACGGGCTGGATACACATTGATAAAAGGGTTGGACTCTCGATAAGCCAAAGGGCTTCCTTGTCCACCTGCCACCTAGAGTTAATTATCTGGGTGGAAATCTTGTTAAATCTTGTTAAAATACTGTCACGGTATGTTGTGAAAAGCATTCTGCAGATGCACATCTCTGCATAATATATACATAGTTCGGCTCCGTCGAAATTGGTGTAATAAACTATTCCGAGATCCTTACAGTTCTGACGGCGTCGACCTCTGTTGTTCAAATCAGTCGAACCATGGTGGTCAAAACAGTCGAACCCTGGTGGTCAAATCAGTCGAACCACGGTGGTCAAGAATCCGAAAAACCTTAATTTTACCAGTTGTTAAATATTCACCCATATATGCATGTGAGACGAGAACGAATACGATGAGAATATCCAAAACAAATTGGACATCTTCCACAGCCGATGCCTTCGGTTCATATTGGACATATTATAGAGAGAGAGAGGACATCACCAATGAAGAAGTGATGAGAAGGGCAGGTCTGGATATCGTCAAGTATAGTCGAAGAAGACTAGCTGGGCATGTGCTACGTCTATCAATGAATATACTTGCACATGCAGCGATGGAATGGAACCCGGGAGGTGGTAACAGGAAAAGAGGAAGGCTGACTAAGACCTGGCGCAAGATACTTTCAGAAGATTTGCCAGAAATATGAATCACCTGGAATGAGGCAAAAGAAGTCGCAAATGACCAAACATTATTACACATAGAATGAATGCATGCGTTCGTTATCCGAATTGTAATATGCTATTTATTATTATACGGTAATTGCAAGGTCTCCACAAAATGCGTTGATACTTCATGAATTGGGGTCAAGTTTATCGCAAAATTCGTTAAAAAAAACTCACAAGATTCCAGTTGATTAATCTCTGACTTTGTGTTATTGGCTTTTGCACGATAAAACACGTTATTTTGTTAGATATGAGACTATGAAAACGTACGTGAGCCACTTAGACTTGGAGGTTATTGACTCGAGTCTTGCCTTGCTTTAAAGGCGATTCGTGTCAACCCATTTCTCAAGTGTAATCAGAAATCACATCCGCTTGCTGTCTCGATGATTATACGGAATGAACAGAGCCTATCAGAACGACTATCGCACCGATGTAGTGCACGAACCCAGTATATAAGGTGTGCCATGGTCAGACTGCACGATTTCTTCGCACTCCTCGATTTGGGAGTGAGAATGTAAGAGAAATGCTCTGAAAGGTCCCGTGTTTTTTGCTGAAGTGAACAAGGTCGACTAGTGGACACTCAGGAACGCGGTGGGTGTTAAATTGTGATATTTTCTTGAACTTGCACGCCGGTAAAATATATCGGATCGTGTAACAACCATATTGTCGCCCACGACACGCTCAAAACCGCCAACGTTTGCTGCTTAGCCTGTGATTAGACCCTACTATTGCGTAACAGACAACCACCAGCAACAATGGGCAAGAAGAAACCGATCACGAACACCGATGAACTTGTAGAACAAATCAAGCTAGCGCTAAGTGACGATGACGTAATCGCGGCCCTTGCTACCCGGATTGCTACAATAGTTGCTGACAAAATAAATAGAAGGCTCGAAAATCTTGAAAAGGAGTTGACAGACAAGGACACACGAATTGAACAACTTGAGCAAGCTGTTGATAACCTGGAGCAGTACAGCCGTCGGTCCTCGGTGCGCATTACAGGAATAGTTGAAAACAAAGACGGTGAACAAATTGATAAGATTATCACTGACTTGTTTAACGATATGGACGTCCCATTAAAAATGGACCATATCAACAGAGCCCATAGGATTGGGCCTAGAAAATCCGCCACAAATAAAAACCACTCGCGCCAAATTATAGTCCAGTTCAAAGACTATAAATCGAAGAATGACTTCATTAAAGCTCGAAAACGGCTACGCACCAAACGATCAAATGTTTACATATCCGAAGATCTCACCCAGAAGAGAGCAAGACTACTGTTCTTGTGCCGGACATTAAAGAAACAGCACAAGATTCTCGACTGTTGGTCGTATGATGGAAGGATTGTCATAAAGGACCTAAAGGGAACAATCAAAACCGTCAGTCGAGTTGATGAACTAAATGCACTGTAATTGCGTTGGACATTGGCCCAAGTCACGGTGGATATTTTGTATCTCTAGTCGGCCTATCATGGTGCTTGTTCACAGAGGGACTGTACCATTCATGGTCTCATTCATGGACACCTTCGTATTCTACATATGGTTCGTGTCTTATTTAATTACTCATATATACTTTATTACTATATGTTATCGATACATATCATGTATTCTAACTAACCTACTACAACTTAACAGATGTCACATAACGTTGTTTTTTATAAAACGATCTGTAAATGTTATATGCAGCTATAGAAGCATTATTGTGTACTGTGTGAATATGTATGCATATACTGCACTTCATTGCTATGAGCCAATTACGTAATACTACCTTAGGTGATGTACAAGATTATGAAACTGGCAATGCTGCAATGCGGAATATAGATCCCGATTGTAATTTACTCACAACAGATAGCTTTGTAAATACTAAATATTATCTTGAAGATGACATTAATGAAGTTATAAAAAGAAATAATATCTCTGATGACGAGTTTTCAATTATGCATTTAAATATCCGTAGCTTGCCAAAGAACATTAGCAAATTGGGTGACTTCTTGTCACTGATCGATAACAGGTTCTCGGTCATCGGTCTAAGCGAAACTTGGTTACATAATGACAATCTTGACCTGTATGAATTGCCAGAGTACAAAAGTATACATTTGACTAGGCCCTCCAAGAAGGGAGGTGGTGTATCCTTATATGTTCGTAAGTCCCTTGAGTGTACTGAATTACCAGAAATGAGTGTCATAACTGAATATCTGGAATGCGTTTTTATTGAAATCAAGACTCGGTCTAAGACATGCAACAACAAAATAACTGTAGGTGTTGTCTATCGACCACCTAATACAAACATTACTGCTTTCACAGAACATGTTATCAATATTATACAAACTCTCAAGGTTGATAATAAACAGTGTTACATAATGGGTGACTTTAACATTAATCTACTTAATTATGGTAGTCACACGGAAACTCAAGATTACATAGATGCAATGTTCCAACAGGCATTTATACCCCTTATCAGCAAGCCTACTAGAATAACAGCAACAACTGCCACTGTCATCGATAATATATACAGCAATGATTTAATTGGTGCAAATTATCAATTGCATGGAATAATATATACAGATATTTCTGACCACCTACCAATATTTTTGCTCACTAAACATACTGATAGCACAAAGGTAGAAATGACAATAGCGACTAGAATATATAATGCGCAGACTACTGCTACATTCAAAGAGAGTATAGATAAAATATGCTGGGATGACGTTTATGCATGCAGAGATCCACAAGAATGTTATTCTGTATTCATTAATGAGATATTAGTTGCATACAATAATTCATTTCCGTTAGCTAACACAACTATTAGGAAAAGAAAACATAAACCGTGGATTACTATGGGACTCCGACACTCCATTAGAACTAAAAACAAATTGTATATGTATTACTTAAAAAAACCGACTGTCTTCAATGAAACTAATTATAAAAGATATAGAAATAAAATAAATTGTCTTATTACTGTAGCAGAAAGAGAATACTATCGACATGAGCTTCAACAGCACAAGGGTAATTTAAAAAAAACCTGGATAATCTTAAAGAATATTATAGGAAGGAAGGAAGCATTTTTATCTAATGACAAATTACTAATTGACGGTAAATTAACAAAAAATAAAAAATGCATAGCTGATACATTTAATGAATATTTTACAAGTATAGGTCCAGAACTGGCTGATAAAATACCAGTCATATCAGAGAGACCTGATGACTACCTCCAAGGAGTCTATAAAAATTCAATGTATTTGTCGCCAACCACACCAGATGAGATAAAGGGAATTATTAAGAATTTTAAAAACTCTAGTCCTGGATGGGATGGCATAAAACCTATTATTGTCAAACAGGCCTTCTCCAACCTACTTGATCCTTTAAGTTACATTGTAAATTTATCATTTGATCAAGGATATGTTCCTGATCAACTAAAAATAGCTGATATAGTTCCTGTTTTTAAAAATGGCGATACAACATTAATTAATAATTACAGGCCTATTTCTGTCTTGCCTGTATTTTCAAAGGTTTTTGAAAGATTAATGTACAATAGATTAATGAATTACATAATGAAACATAACATCTTGTCTAATTCCCAATTTGGATTTAGGAAAGGATATTCTACTGATATGGCTATTACACTGCTAATTGACAAAATTAGTAAGGCAATTGATACCAAAGAGCACGTAATTGGGTTATTTCTGGATTTAGCCAAAGCCTTTGATACCGTTAATCATAATATATTATTGAGAAAATTAACACATTATGGAATCAGAGGAAATATACTCCAATGGATTCGTAACTTTTTAAGTAACAGACAACAACGAGTAAAATTCTATGGAACAAAATCTTCCCTTAAAAACATAACATGTGGTGTTCCGCAGGGTTCAATTCTGGGACCTTTACTCTTTCTTATCTATATAAATGATTTATCTACTTTATCTGACACAACGTTTACCATTATGTTTGCTGATGACACGAGCATCTTTATACAAGGCAACAATATAGATGAAATGGAAAATGTTTTGAACTCTGAAATAAAAAAACTATCTTTATGGCTTAACATTAATAAACTTTCTTTGAATATACAGAAAACTCACACAGTGACCTTTAGTAATACGATCAGTATAAGAGAGAGGTGTAATAACATTTGCATAGACGGCATACAAATTAACACTGTACATGAGATAAAGTTTTTGGGTTTGCTTATAAATAATACATTGAATTGGAGCACACACATTAAATATATATCAAATAAAATTTCTAAGAATATTGGTATTATAAAAAAGGTGACAAACAAATTAGATAACAAATCATTGTTAAACCTGTATTACATGTTTATATACCCATATATTACTTATTGTAATGTCGTCTGGGGAAGGGCCCCGAATATATACCTTGCTAAAATTCATTTACTCCAAAAAAGAGTTTTGCGTGTAATAAGTCATGTAGGATTTATTGATCATACGCAGCCTTTATTTACATCTTATCAAATAATGAATATTTATGACGTAAATAAATATTTATGCTGTATTCTAATGTACAAGCATAATAGGGGTATGTTGCCAGATATATATCATGATGTATTTGTCCTGCAAATATCCACACATAAATATAATACAAGGCAGGAAGTAACATATAAAATACCATACTGTAAGACTAATTGTAGACAATTGACTTTGGCTTATGTTGGTCCTAAAATCTGGAATACATTTATTACAAATAACTATTTACAATATTGTACATCTCTTCATATGTTCAAACAAAGGACCAAGCGTCTAATTCTAGCAAACATATGATAAATGCTGCTTTAATGTAATTTTATCATGTTAAGATGTACCCGGTGTTCAGTGTTAGGTACTCGTATAATGTTGTCGTGTTAAGATGTACCTGGTGTTCAGTGTTACGGTACTCGCATAATGTTGTCATGTTAAGATGTACCTGATGTTCAGTCTTACGGTACTCGTATAATGCATTATTAAATAAATTGTTAGTTTATTATGAAGATGTTTATTATTTTTTTATTATTATTATTTTTTTTTTTTTACACGAATCAGATTTCATTGCATATATGACATGAATAAGGAATACAAGCAATGTGTTGCTTAGTTCCATTTGATACGTAATGTATACATGTTACATATTACTGCTACTGCTACATCTGTGCTATATTTAACATTATGTATCAATAAAGATTATTATTATTATTATTATGAATCGTATTTATCATAGCCGCTATAAATACTGTCAATAAAATAAGTTGACGCTTTCATAATTAATACTTCATTAGATCTGAAGCTTGTGTGTGAGTGCATCTTGACTTGAGACACAAGCGGTGAGTATTAGAGACTTGGAACTTGAACTGGAATTCAAAGACGTGACTCGTGACGTCCCATGACGTGCAAAATTCATTGGCCCGAAACGTCGCATGCCAATTCGAGGCTAACTGAAAAATCTGGTGGTGGGTGCCGTTTTTTCAAAATACATGACCTACACGTTAAGTGGTACGACCATAAGTTCGCACAAAGTAAAAAAATCGTATAGTGTTACGTGTTGGATCAAACCACTGCTAACCATTATCAGCACTTTTTGGCTTCCAAATCGCTTCGAAAACCGTACTCAGTAGCCATTACCCATTACGCTGTACAATTCTGAAGCCCACACTGGCGTCAATGTAAATTAGCGTATGCTCCACTCGATAGGTGGGGCCACTGTATCGTGTAATTTTCATTGCGGTATGTGGTGACGACCGAGTCATCAACCACCCCTACTTTTTGACGATTTTACGAACTTGTGCAACCAATCCTAAGGTTGACTTTGCGAATTATTGATGGATGAACTTCAGCGGTTAACAGAAATGTGTAATTTAAACTGAACAACTACAGCATGCGTGACCCGTCACATTTACAAATAAGTCTGAAGAAACAACCGAGTAAGAGACAATTTATCAACAACAGTATTTTTTGTCTTGAACAATGCGGTATGCAGTTAGATTAATTTTGTATCTGTTTGCCAACGTTGTTAATGGCTTCGTCGATCTCAGTCGGCCACTATAATAGAAACAATTGGTTTCAACCAGTTTCTTGAGCGGTGCAAGCTAAACTATCTGCTACATGACGCATCTGCGGACGATCTTTATTTTATTTCCGCAGTCTATAATTATTTCACCATAAAACATTTACAGGAAAAACCGCATGTGTGTGGTATGCTACATTTAAATAAAGTTATGCTGATACCAATATATTATTCATTGCCTGCTTATTGGCATATATCAACGGTAAACATAAATATACAAGTGTCCAATTTTTTCAAAGTCAATAAGGCATTTGACCAACAACATCAGTGTCATAAACAACCGGTTTATCCGATTTTATGTAAACTATACGTGTATTAGTTATTGTTTGATATACCCGCTACGCATACCAGGTTCAAGGAATATCGGCGGGAGAAAAGCTAAACCAAGATTGTCTGTTCCAACGCCATTATTATGTCAGAGGTGGTAATTATATGCAGGAAGTTCGCTAAATCAGGTATGTCACTGTAATACGGTCAATAGAAGGTGCTTAATGTTATTTGTTTAAATATTTTGCGCGCGCAACTTTCGAAATACTAACACTGTGTGTCTTACTAAACACAGTTTGGCGGGCTTCAACATTATTGGTTGTAGTATAAAGAACATTATATTAAAAAATGACGAATATACTACCTCGGTGTAAATTAAGCTACTTATAACGAGAAAACCGAAAAACAGCCGGTTGGTTCTGGCTGATAATTTGTATATGACTTCATAGTATTTAGTCTCGTAAAGCTCTAAAGCCTATACCTTGGCAGAGGCGCGATATCGCTGAAATGAAGTAATCACTTTTCGTGAACACGCGCGTTTCTCAACTATCCAGACGATATAGATAAGCGTCTTTGATTGAACGCGGCTTGGTTTCTTCGTGCGACTTGACTTTTCATTTCACTGGGTCAACTATGACGTCATCGGTGACGCAAGATTTCGTGAAGATTTGTTGACCGAATAAAATTATCCATTATTTCGTCCAAGTGACCTCCCTGCCAGACCATGCCCTTACATAGAACATGTTGCTAAATAAACGGCAAGTACGATTAAAGCTCTGACAACAATCTCATTTAATTCGAAACAGTTTTATGAAACACCAACGGAGCGACGCGAGAGAGAGCGGTATTTACGTCGCGCGCCAATGAGTTATGGATTGATATGTCATCGCCAGCGGCAACCGAAAGGCGGCTGGCACGCAAGATGGCGACGAAGGTATATGTCAAGTGACACGGGTCACATGAAAGCAATCACGTGACCTTTCACTGCCATATTGAGGTCTTTTCGGTAGCCACGATAAACAAGTTTAAGTTTAAATATACGTAATTCGTACGTCAATATTTTATGTACAAGTACTGACGTTATCGACGTCATATGCAATTTGTCAGTGTCATATGCGTGTTAAAGAACGGTGATATCGTGACATTAAATAATGAACAAAATAACCCGGTAAAGGAATCGGAAGCAACGCTTTTATTGCTCTGCAAAGGTTGCCCAGGTTGTCAAGTAATCAAGCACAACAAAAACGAGGACTAGAAACACCACAGAGAAGAAATGTGGGGAGAAATACACATCAACTATAGCCAGGCTATTAAGCAAGTTGGAGACCGACAGAAGTGGAGCAGCCTACGAACGATCAAACACGAAGCAGATTAAATCAGTAAAATAAAAGTAATTGTTCCACGCCTATTCCGTTTATTCCTTATATCAATCAATTATTATAAGCACACACGCACACATATTAACATGCACACGCACTCGCAGACGCACACGCACACTCCATAATCATCCGATTCACCTACGGGGAAACGAGTCAAGGCGAGGCAGCGGCTGAGAATCAGTCCGTCATCAATTCAATGGATAGCCCAATAGCGTCAAAGCCAAAGCCACAAAATACGGTCCGCAGCACCTGCGTGCCTTGTCACCGTCTCCATATACATCAACGGAGAAAGACTGCATGTTGTCGTGTTACGAGGTTTCCATATTATGGAATTAGTTTATTTGAAAACATTGAAATCGCGTTCTCGAAATGACATTTCAAATAAGTGATTGCGTGGGTATTCTCTGCTTCTGTTTGATTCCATGAAGTGTTTAATGAGACCATTGTGTGAATTTACGTGGGACAATGATTCATGTACTTTGATTTATCAGCTGCGACAGCTGTCTTGTCAAGTTCCGACTGCAGTCTGTCTCTTTTAGTTTGTTCAAATAATACGACGATGATTCACAACGAGAAGACGTTTTGAATGCAATTAGTTTTACATTGTATTAACGTGTTACGTAAGGAGTGGGTTTCACACAGATACAAAAAGTTGGATTCTCCATAAGCCACGAGCTTCCTTGTCCACCTTCAATTTAGGGATCATGCTTTGGGTGAAAATCTAGTTACATCGCGTAAATAGAAATCTACGAGTCCGTGCCGGCAGTATTGTTATTTAGTATTACGTTTCAGTGTCCAATACATATGCAACTTACCAAATGTCTGCATTTGGAGATTAGTACATATAGCAACTCATTTCTTAAGTGACGTGCAGCTGAAACGAGTAATACTGTATTTCAGTTGCACTGTAGACCCGTCGCGTGACTGAATTGTTTAGGGGTGAATTTGTATATCCGGGGTGTCGAGGAGTAGTTTACGTAACTGCTCAGGTCGCGTGGCTTAGCGTTGGAGAGGTTCCATGTTGACGAAGTTAGTGTTGGAGAGGTTCCATGTGTATGAGGGTAGTGTTGGAGAGGTTCCATGTTGATGAGGGTAGTGTTGGAGAGTTTCAAAGTCGATGGGGACAGTGTTGGAGAGTTTACAAGTCGACTGTGATAATGTTGAAGAGTCTACAAATCGACAAGGACAGTGTTGGAGAGTTTCCAAGTCGACGAGGACAGTGTTGAAGATTTTCCGAGTCGAGGGGGTAGTGTTGACGATTTCAGGTTGAAAGTGGGGAGGTGTTGGACATTTTCCAATCCAGGGGAGTAGTGTTGGATATATTTCCAGTCGCGCGAGGTAATATTGGAGATTTTCCCAGTCGAAAAGGAGTAGTGTTGGAGATTTTCTCAGTCGATGACAGTAATGATGGATATTTTAGGTCGTGGGGAGTGTTGCAGTTTTCCCGAACGACAAGGAGTCGTTTTGGAGAGTTTCCACGTCGACAGGGATAGTGCCATACGTCATAATAATTTTTTTACGGAATGACAACTACTTCCATCCAAGCGGAACTACTTCTCCCGAACTCTTTCGTGTGTGAGGGTGTGAACGTACATATTGCACCCCAGCCTACGGGCCTGCTCTCCTATGAGTATATCATCTGGATGTGCGAAATATTTTCTTTGTACGAGAAAATGCATTCGAATACCGCAAAAAACAATAGGTTTTTAAACAGGTCGTTAAGTACTGAATTCAGGTTTATTTTTCAGAAAACGAAAACAGTTCCAAAATGAACGGGTAGATAGTTTCCTAATGGACTAATATTGATGCATTACAAAAGAACTAGTGACAGCTGACGCACTATTCCTGAGTACAAACGTGACGTGCTTCCATGAAACCGTTTTACGCCGTACATGCATCAATCAGAACAACATGCAGGCTCGTCGCCATTTAAACACATGTACCGGAAATAGGAAACAATTTCCAAGACGCTATAGGCGTACGGCACTAATGGGTAATTCTTTACCCGGACAAACAAAACTATAATATAAAAATAATTATGTAGTAAATAAAAAGTGTTGCCGGGTTATTCAGGTAGATAGACGCAAGCATACAGTACAAAATGGTGGGGGGCAGGGGCAGGGGCAGGGGCAGGGGCAGGGGCAGGGGCAGGGGCAGGGGCAGGGGCAGGGGCAGGGGCAGGGGCAGGGGCAGGGGCAGGGGCAGGGGCAGGGGCAGGGCAGGGGCAGGGGCAGGGGCAGGGGCAGGGGCAGGGGCAGGGGCAGGGGCATCGGCAGCGACAGGGGCAGGGGCAGTAAGTAACTAACTTTAAATAACTATCGTTTTGTTTTCAGAGATACACCGCAAATTGGTATATCAAAGGTTATATGAAGTGAATGTACTTAGAAATAAGCGCCTAGGAGGACATAAATACTTACACAACAGCGTACTAATTTGTAGATGTATCATATTTTGATCAGTCTGAATGGTGCAGGCCTCGTTACCAATAAAACAGGAAGCACTCCCTTCTGTTTTTCTACGTAACGTCATGTACGGAACCACAGGGTATCCACTAGGTCCACGAGCCTCCGATTTCGACCCGAGCTATTCATGATATCGAAAATGGTTGTTGTCAGACCCACCGACGTTACGTCGTCCTGCACTTGTTCTTCGGACGAGGACATGCTAGCTAGGAACATTGCCGCTAGTACTAAAAAGGACAGTTCTTATATAGAGCAGTATCCTGTCTCCAGGACTGTTCAAAGCGCTTTACATTTTACTCCCTGCAGACATGTTCAGTCGAACATCATCTCGACTTCTCTGGGAAGCATTCAGTAACGCTGCCATTGATGCGCGATAACTATTCGTATATAAATATCCACCACTGTCTATAGACAGGTACTCACTCATAGAGCTGAGTGAACTGGAGCATCGTAGAGTTAACGAACTTGCCCAAGGTTCAGGATTGGAACCCGGGATCTCTCGATTGAGTCCGATGCTGTAGCATTGCACCACTGCGCCCCACAACCTAGTCATTCTGATTTGCTCCTAAAACATGCATTATCCTCGTAGTAACCATTACGAAACACAAATATGTGTGCTCTTTAGTGTAATTTTTTCTTGATCAGCTGCTCTTGTTACGCTTGTTACTGTGAGAGAAAACCACCTTAAGCTGCACTCCACAGTAAAGACGTTTATGTTTTACGAAAAGCGGAATATTATCCCGAGAAGTCACCACCACTATAAAGCTTCGACACTGATGAGAATCACGATTATGTGATTATGGTGGTGCATTTATCAGCTATTCACAACAGCAGTCTAAAGAAAGATCAGATTCGAAATTGACCACTTTTATTCCGTAAGCTGTGACGAAGTGTGCGCCAAATAAATCAAAGAAGAGTTAAGCTGAATTATTCGAGTTTATTTTGTGTTACTCGGTAGATACTGGCGCAGCCGGTACCCAAAAGGTTGTGCTGTTAGGCCTGTACTTCCGAACGTTGCATGACCAAGCGTGCGATTGTACTGTCACAACGGCCAGAAAGACAAATGGTTCAGTGGCATTTCGAGTAGACCAATGTTCAATAAGCGGTGTAAAGTGTCATGTACAGAACGCGCACGCCGCAAAGATATACAATGTGTCTATTGCCCTGTCGCTACTTTGAGTTCATTAGATATAGCAGTGGATACAGACGATCACAGAATGCGTGTCCGAGGCGAGATGTAAAAATTGTATGGACCTCCAACAGGAATTACACACTAACCAACTACAAATGCAGTCGATAATATAACATCAATGTGTTATTCAAAAATCAGCTGCCAAAATATCATAAACAACATTGGCAACAGGCGGTATGAAGTACTTACGCAGGGCCGTAGCTATCGAGAAAATACGAAAAAGTGACCTTTTAGTTTAAAAGTGCCCTTTTTGTCTAGCCTGTAGTACTGATGTAATTGCCTTTTTGTGACTCCATGTCCACGTATTGGTCAAAGTGCCTTATTTTTAGAAACTGGCCCGCATTATTATGGTTGAACCTGGAACAAATTGCAACAGAAGCAATTTCAAGTGTTTGGGTTACATTGAAGTTATCTATAAACCATTTCAAAAGTCTACAGCGATGAAAATTAGGGATGTTACTCAAAACTAAGAATCAACATTTCCCATATATAATTCCATGTTAAATACCACTAGTACCTAAAACCGTGGCATTTACGCAGACAGCCAAGACCCGGCAAATCTAGACATGCTGTGACACGCGCTATTCTTGTTCGGATCATCAAGGCCCTCGTGATCAAACTTCCATGTTAGATAGTCGCAAACTACCTGACATGAACTGCCTACCGGTGATATGACTACTAGTAATACGACTATTGGAAACATGAACTCTGATGCGTTACTACTGGAGACATGACTACTAATGAAACGACTACTGGTCACATGATTAGTGATTAAATAACTAGTAGGTTTTTTTACTATTGGTGATATGACTACTGGAGACTTGAGTACTGGGTAAAGTACTACTTGTGACAATTATACCCGTGTCGTGATTAGTGACAACTGACGATACGACTTCTACAAACATAGTTATTGGGTACATAACTGCTGATGAAATTAATATTGGTAAACTACATGTGACTTGAGTACTGGTGACATGATTACTGGTGATATGACTACTGGTGACATGATTACTTGCAACATGACTACTGGACACATGACTACTGGTAGCCAACATTAAAAATATCCAAGTAATAAGATTAATTACACAATACGTCCCAATTTCATGTCTTGCTGCTATCTCATTCACTGCTACCATGCTTGTTTCGAGTATCGGAAGTTTGATCAATATATCGTGATGGATGGCCCAGTGCATCCATTAACCACACGCACATAAAAGAGACAAATGGGAGGAAAAGCTTACGCGGATGTTACGTTCACCAATCATATGAGGATAACGGCAAAACTACAAGCAACATTTTATCAGTTTTTTGAAGGAATATTTGTAGCACAGGATGTAAAACAAAACCTATCCAGGGTGATACAGATCAGGTGACTTTGCAGAGTGCAGTCAATTCTGCAATGACGGTTAACACTGTTCTGGTGGGGGTGATTCATATCTGGTTGTCCTCCTCTGTGTTCATGCTGGCCCAAATGCCCACAACTTGTTCATACATAGTGAGGCAACGTCACCCACAAAGAAAGAATGTGTGGGGAACATAGAGGCCGTAACAGACCAGCTAGGCAAAGATGTGTGTAACAATATCATTTTCACCCATGCTATTTTATGATGGAACACCACTTCCCGGCTACGCGTCTTTGAAAAAGGAGCATCTCTGAAGAAAATTGGCTCCAACCAGCACCAGAGGCAAACTGAACAGTTTGGGACGCATGACGCTTCAACAGAGCATGTGGTAGCTGATGATATGATGCTTGTATGCCTTTACAACGGAAACTGGAAGACAGTGTGAGTTATTTGAGGTGCAGATGGTTTTGTGAGAAGGTGACAGTCAAGAGTTCGCACATTCATCCAAAGACCTTACTTCCGACATTTTCAGCAGCACGCTATCATAGCACATGGGTGCACCAACAAGTGCAGGAGTGGATGTGTGAAAGCTACTTGAGACAAGTAGGTTGGGGATGGAAGACGTGCAAAAGTTATCTTCTTCCCGTCTGTCTCCAGCACCTGACGCCGAGTTGTACATAATCCGGTGTAACTGATCCACATTACTGCACTTTGGAAAGGTGCACATGTCGCAAGAAAAACCTTGAGTGTTCCCTGCACGTAGTCGATGTCATGGCACATTGTGCTCAAAGTAAATCTAGAGTTACGTCAGTGATGACATAAGGGTATGGATGATAAGTAGTCATACGTTTGTCGAAGGAAAAACAAAAAACTCTGACTAATCTTGATTAATATATTAGGTGATTTCATGTCTTATATTGTTTAAATTTTAAGGTTGAATGATTTCATGACATTCATACATTGGTTCTAGTTTCAATAAATACATTTAGTCGGAATTGCTGTGTATATGTACTATTAGTGAGTACGTAGTACATCGATTTTACATCAATAAAGTTTTTGTGTGGAGCGCAGTGGCATTGGACTCTCAATCGAGAGAACTCGATTTCGAAACCTGTGCTGCCGTATCGTACCTCGGGCAAGCTCGTTCACTCTACGTTGCTCCAGTTCAACTCAGCTATATATGACTGAGTATGTGGCTGTAGACAATGATGGGTAGTTATGTACGAATAGTTTTCGTGCATTAACTGCAACATGGCTGAATGCTTCCCATATAAG
>JAHLWY010000597.1:0-60470 GCA_020002185.1 Paraescarpia echinospica | reverse complement strand
TTTCCTGTCTACAGCCCGTCTCCATCTCCTCCAGTCTTATTATATATGGGTGAGGGTCTGGTACAGTATTGTAACACTTGTTCTGTTCTTTCTCCAGTGTTTCCTGTCTACAACCCTTATCTCCATCTCCTCCAGTCTTATTGTAAAGGGGTGAGGGTCTGGTACAGTATTGTAACACTTGTTCTGTTCTTTCTCCTATGTTTCCTGTCTACAGCCCCTGTCTCCATCTCCTTCAGTCTTATTTTATAGGGGTGAGGGTCTGGTACAGTATCGTAGCCTGTCCACAGCCCCTGTCTCCATCTCCTCCAGTCTTATTGTATAGGGGTGAGGGTCTGGTACAGTATTGTAACACTTCATCTGTTCTTTCTCCAGTGTTTCCTTATTGTAAAGGGGTGAGGGTCTGGTACAGTATTGTAACACTTGTTCTCTTCTTTCTCCAATGTTTCCTGTCGACAGCCCCTGTCTCCATCTCCTCCAGTCTTATTTTATAGGGGTAAGGGTCAGGTACAGTATCGTAGCACTTGTTCTGTTCTTTCTCCAGTGTTTCCTGTCTACAGCCCCTGTCTCCATCTTCTCCAGTCTTATTGTATAACGGTGAGGGTCTGGTACAGTAATGTGACAATTGTTCTGTTCTTTCTCCAGTGTTTCCTGTCCACAGCACCTGTCTCCATCTCTTCCAATCTTATTGTATAGGGGTGATGGTCTGTACAGTATTGCAACACTTGTTCTGTTCTTTCTCCAGTGTTTCCTGTCCACGGCCCCTGTATCCATCTCCTCCAGTCTTATTGTATAGGGTTGAGGGTCTGGTACAGTAATGTGACAATTGTTCTTTGTTTCTCGTGTTTCCTGTCCACGGCCCCTGTCGCCATCTCCTCCAGTCTTATTGTATAGGGGTGAGGGTCTGGTACAGTATTGTAACACTTCTTCTGTTCTTTCTCCAGTGTTTCCTATCTACAGCCCCTGTCTCCATCTCCTCCAGTCTTATTGTATAGGGGTGAGGGTCTTGTACAGTAATGTGACACTTGTTCTGTTCTTTCTCCAGTGTTTCCTGCCTACAATCCTTGTGTCCATTGCCTCCAGTCTTATTGTATAGGGGTGAGGGTCTGGTACAGTAATGTCACAATTGTTCTGTTCTTTCTCCAGTGTTTCCTGTCCACAGCCCCTGTCTCCATCTCCTCCCGTCTTGTTGCATAGGGGTGTGGGTGTGGTACAGTAATAGAACAAGTGTCACATTACTGTACAAGACCCTCACCCCTATACAATAAGACTGGAGGAGATGGAGACAGGGGCTGTGGATAGGAAACACTGGAGAAAGAACAGATGAAGTATCTCCTCCATTCTTATTGTATAGTGATGAGGGTCAAGTAGAGTATTGTAGCACTTGTTCTGTTCTTTCTCCAGTGTTTGCAGTCTACAGCCTCTGTCTCCATCTCCTACAGTCTTATTGTATAGTGGTGAGGGTCTGGTACAGTAATGTGACAATTGTTCTGTTCTTTCTCCAGTGTTTTCTGTCTACAGCCTCATTCTCCATGTCCTACAGTCTTATTGTGTAGGGGTTAGGGTCTGGTACAGTAATGTGACAATTGTTCTGTTCTTTCTCCAGTGTTTCCTTTCTACAGCCTCTGTCTCCATCTCCTACAGTCTTATTGTATAGGGGTGAAGGTCTGGTACAGTAATGTGACAATTGTTCTGTTCTTTCTCCAGTGTTTCCTGTCTACAACCCTTGTCTCCATCTCCTCCAATCTTATTTACAGGGGTGAGGGTCTGGTACAGTAACGGGACAATTGTTCTGTTCTTTCTCCAGTGTTTCCTGTCCACAGCCCATGTCTCCATCTCCTCCAGTCTTATTCTATATGGGTGAGGGTCTGGTACAGTAATGTGACAATTGTTCTGTTCTTTCTCCAGTATTTCCTGTCCACAGCCCCTGTCTCCATCTCCTCCAGTCTTATTGTATAGGGGTGAGGGTCTGGTACAGTAATGTATCTCTTGTTCTGTTCTTTCTCCAGTGTTTCCTGTCCACAGCCCCTGTCTCCATCTTCTCCAGTCTTCACCACAAGCCCAATGCACAAGTATCAGCTGTCAACGAACGCCTGCCTATGGCCAACTAGCGCACATAACACACCGCGTATGCTGGCGCACAGCCAGCTGACAGCCAAAATAAACAAACCCCGCTTAACGCTTAACGCTCATACACTGCATAAAGTCTGACAGTACACGTCGACATACGATATCCCCGTTCGGCAGTGAGGTACGTGATACTTATGTCTTAACCACTATTATGTGCTATGTGCTGACGAACATTCAGGAGCGCGCGGCGTTGAGCTACTTCTACGCCAAACGTCGCGTGCTCGACGACGGCGTCACTACGGCGCCGATACTCGTATAAACAACCTACCTAACATAAGGACTATCCCTACCTACCTACCTACCTACCTACCTAAGGGGTCACTTTTTTATCTCTCTTTTTTTGTGTGTAAAATAAAAAAGGTTCAGGAGCCCCCACCCCCGTCGTGGGGGCAGCTGATACTTGTGCATTGGGCTTGTGGTGAAGACTGGAGAAGATGGAGACAGGGGCTGTGGACAGGAAACAGTGGAGAAAGAACAGAACAAGAGATACATTACTGTACCAGACCCTCACCCCTATACAATAAGACTGGAGGAGATGGAGACAGGGGCTGTGGACAGGAAATACTGGAGAAAGAACAGAACAATTGTCACATTACTGTACCAGACCCTCACCCATATAGAATAAGACTGGAGGAGATGGAGACATGGGCTGTGGACAGGAAACACTGGAGAAAGAACAGAACAATTGTCCCGTTACTGTACCAGACCCTCACCCCTGTAAATAAGATTGGAGGAGATGGAGACAAGGGTTGTAGACAGGAAACACTGGAGAAAGAACAGAACAATTGTCACATTACTGTACCAGACCTTCACCCCTATACAATAAGACTGTAGGAGATGGAGACAGAGGCTGTAGAAAGGAAACACTGGAGAAAGAACAGAACAATTGTCACATTACTGTACCAGACCCTAACCCCTACACAATAAGACTGTAGGACATGGAGACTGAGGCTGTAGACAGAAAACACTGGAGAAAGAACAGAACAATTGTCACATTACTGTACCAGATCCTCACCCCTATACAATAAGACTGTAGGAGATGGAGACAGAGGCTGTAGACTGCAAACACTGGAGAAAGAACAGAACAAGTGTTACAATACTCTACTTGACCCTCATCACTATACAATAAGAATGGAGGAGATACTTCATCTGTTCTTTCTCCAGTGTTTCCTATCTACAGCCCCTTTCTCCATCTCCTCCAGTCTTATTGTATAGGGGTGAGTGTCTTGTACAGTAATGTGACACTTGTTCTATTACTGTACCACACCCACACCCCTATGCAACAAGACGGGAGGAGATGGAGACAGGGGCTGTGGACAGGAAACACTGGAGAAAGAACAGAACAATTGTCACATTACTGTACCAGACCCTCATCCCTATACGATAAGACTGGAGGAGATGGAGACAGGGGCCACGGACAGGAAACACTGGAGAAAGAACAGAACAATTGTCACATTACTGTACCAGACCCTCACCCCTATACCATAAGACTGAAGGTGATGGAGACAGGGGCTGTGGACAGGAAACACTGGAGAAAGAACAGAACAATTGTGACATTACTGTACCAGACACTCACCCCTATACAATAAGACTGGAGGCAATGGACACAAGGATTGTAGGCAGGAAACACTGGAGAAAGAACAGAACAAGTGTCACATTACTGTACAAGACCCTCACCCCTATACAATAAGACTGGAGGAGATGGAGACAGGGGCTGTAGATAGGAAACACTGGAGAAAGAACAGATGAAGTGTTACAATACTATACCAGACCCTCACCCCTATACAATAAGACTGGAGGAGATGGAGACAGGGGCTGTGGACAGGAAACACGAGAAAAAAAGAACAATTGTCACATTACTGTACCAGACCCTCAACCCTATACAATAAGACTGGAGGAGATGGATACAGGGGCCGCGGACAGGAAACACTGGAGAAAGAACAGAACAAGTGTTGCAATACTGTACAGACCATCACCCCTATACAATAAGATTGGAAGAGATGGAGACAGGTGCTGTGGACAGGAAACACTGGAGAAAGAACAGAACAATTGTCACATTACTGTACCAGACCCACACCCTTATACAATAAGACTGGAGAAGATGGAGACAGGGGCTGTAGACAGGAAACACTGGAGAAAGAACAGAACAAGTGCTACGATACTGTACCAGACCCTCACCCCTATAAAATAAGACTAGAGGAGATGGAGACAGGGGCTGTAGACAGGAAACATTGGAGAAAGAACAGAACAAGTGTTACAATACTGTACCAGACCCTCACCCCTTTACAATAAGGAAACACTGGAGAAAGAACAGATGAAGTGTTACAATACTGTACCAGACCCTCACCCCTATACAATAAGACTGGAGGAGATGGAGACAGGGGCTGTGGACAGGCTACGATACTGTACCAGACCCTCACCCCTATAAAATAAGACTGAAGGAGATGGAGACAGGGGCTGTAGACAGGAAACACAGGAGAAAGAACAGAACAAGTGTTACAATACTGTACCAGACCCTCACCCCTTTACAATAAGACTGGAGGAGATGGAGACAAGGGTTGTAGACAGGAAACACTGGAGAAAGAACAGAACAAGTGTTACAATACTGTACCAGACCCTCACCCATATATAATAAGACTGGAGGAGATGGAGACGGGCTGTAGACAGGAAACACTGGAGAAAGAACAGAACAAGTGTTACAATACTGTACCAGACCCTCACCCCTATACAATAAGAATGGAAGAGATGGAGACAGGGGCTGTGGACAGGAAACACTGGAGAAAGAACAGAACAAGTGTTACAATACTGTACCAGACCGTCACCCCTATACAATAAGACTGCAGGAGATGGAGACAGGGGCTGTAGACAGGAAACACTGGAGAAAGAACAGAACGAGTGTTACAATACTGTACCAGACCCTCACCCCTATACAATAAGACTGTAGGAGATGGAGACAGAGGCTGTAGACAGGAAACACTGGACAAAGAACAGAACAAGAGTTAAGATACTGTACTAGACCCTCACCCCTATACAATAAGACTGGAGGAGATGGAGACAGGGGCTGTGGACAGGAAACACTGGAGAAAGAACAGAACAATTGTCACATTACTGTACCAGACCCTCACTCCTATACAATAAGACTGGAGGAGATGGATACAGGGGCCGTGGACAGGAAACACTGGAGAAAGAACAGAACAAGTGTTGCAATACTGTACAGACCATCACCCCTATACAATAAGACTGGAAGAGATGGAGACAGGTGCTGTGGACAGGAAACACTGGAGAAAGAACAGAACAATTGTCACATTACTGTACCAGACCCTCACCCTTATACAATAAGATTGGAGAAGATGGAGACAGGGGCTGTAGACAGGAAACACTGGAGAAAGAACAGAACAATTGCTACGATACTGTACCAGACCCTCACCCCTATAAAATAAGACTGGAGGAGATGGAGACAGGGGCTGTAGACAGGAAACATTGGAGAAAGAACAGAACAAGTGTTACAATACTGTACCAGACCCTCACCCCTTTACAATAAGACTGGATGAGATGGAGACAAGGGTTGTAGACAGGAAACACTGGAGAAAGAACAGAACAAGTGTTACAATACTGTACCAGACCCTCACCCCTATACAATAAGAATGGAAGAGATGGAGACAGGGGCTGTGGACAGGAAACACTGGAGAAAGAACAGAACAAGTGTTGCAATACTGCACCAGACCCTCACCCCTATACACTAAGACTGCAGGAGATGGAGACAGGGGCTGTAGACAGGAAACACTGGAGAAAGAACAGAACGAGTGTTGCAATACTGTACCAGACCCTCACTCCTATACAATAAGACTGTAGGAGATGGAGACAGAGGCTGTAGACAGGAAACACTGGACAAAGAACAGAACAAGAGTTAAGATACTGTACTAGACCCTCACCCCTATACAATAAGACTGGAGGAGACGGAGACAGGGGCTGTGGACAGGAAACACTGGAGAAAGAACAGAACAATTGTCACATTACTGTACCAGACCCTCACTCCTATACAATAAGACTGGAGGAGATGGAGACAAGGGCTTTAGACAGGAAACACTGGAGAAAGAACAGAACTAGTGTTACAATACTGTACCAGTCCCTCACCCATATACAATAAGACTGGAGGAGATGGAGACAGGGGCTGTAGACAGGAAACACTGGAGAAAGAACAGAACAAGTGTTACAATACTGTACCAGACCCTCACCCCTATACAATAAGACTGGAGGAGATGGAGACAGGGGCTGTGGACAGGAAACACTGGAGAAAGAAAAGAACAAATGTTACAATACTGTACCAGTCCCTCACCCCTATACAATAAGAACGGAAGAGATGGAGACAGGGGCTGTAGACAGGAAACACTGAAGAAAGCTTCGGGGTCTCTCCGTGAACAGGCGGAACCACGGTCAACAACGATCTGCAACGGCAACGACACACCCAGTTACTGCAACGGTAACCAACATACAAAGTTACTGCAACGGTAACAACACCACACCGACGATACATAGTCATGCGCCACCCGGCCCACTATATAGCCGCTTTGCACGCGGTCCCCATAAGTGTGCACGCGGCCCCCATGAGTGTGCACGCGCGCACCACGAAACAGCCAACTCTAACAAGGTTACTAAAACTGAAAAAAAACCTCTCGGTCAGCCTAGTGCACAAACAGAACGCCGCTTTTATTTTCTAATATAAGATTACCATACGATTCTCCAGTCCCTACTGTATATTATTGACCGCTTAGGTTTCGGGCATTTCACCATTAACTGCCGTTTTAGACACTTACAAACAGTTACATAAGCGCGTTATATAAACAGTGACGTCAGCCCCTCATGCAAATCTACGGCGCACGTGTCTAAACCGCTACACGTCACCGCGCTAAAACAACTGCGCAACAACCGCGCAATTCATTTCTCACGATGGAGCCGCCCAAAGATGAGCACAAAGCTGACGAGTCGACCCCCCGACAACTACAAAACAGGTACGTTTTCCTAACTCACCTAACACGGCTTTCCTTCGTATCACATTACTGCTTTCTTTTTACAACGTTCACTAACTAACTAACTAATTGTTTTGTTTACAGTGCGCCGCCTCCCCAAGACGCCGAGAATACTGTGCCGCCTACTCAAGCCCGACGCCCCAGCCAAAGGTACGTTTCCACCTTCAACGATACTAATTATAAAATAACGCTTCCACTTCACTGCTAATATGTTACCTTTATTTACATTTTCAAAAGGCTTTGATGTCAACTATAGTTGCTTTTCTTTTTTAAGTATACCTTAAATATAAAATAACGCTTCCAATTCCCTGCTAATACCTTTATTTACCTTCTCACAAGTCATCAATGACGCCCCATTACGGCTTTGATAAATACTATAGCGTTTTCTTTTCAAAGTCACTAATCTACCTTTATTTTCAGACGCCCTATTACAGGTTTTGATGAAAAACTAAGCTGCTTTTCCTTTGCCCAACAGAACGGATATATATCTCATATCGCCAGACCTCGCGCATCGGACGTGCCCCATAGGCCGGGGCGTCTACATTCATTTCGTAGAGGCCTCTCCTCGCCGCATTGACCTCGCACCGACACCACCTTCACGACCTACATTATCCGTACAGCCAACCTTACACACAGAAACCACAGACGCCGACGACGACTACGCCTACACCGAGTTCCTTGACATCGCCCCCGAAGAACCACAAGACATTTATTTCTCACCGTTTATTGCTGTTTCTGCTTCCACTTCACTGCTAATATGTTACCTTTATTTACATTTTCAAAAGGCTGTGATGGAAACTATAGTTGCTTTTCTTTTTCAAGTATACCTTAAATATAAAATAACGCTTCCAATTCCCTGCTAATACCTTTATTTACATTTTCACAAGTCATCAATGACGCCCCATTACGGCTTTGATAAATACTATAGCGTTTTCTTTTCAAAGTCACTAATCTACCTTTATTTTCAGACGCCCTATTACAGGTTTTGATGAAAAACTAAGCTGCTTTTCCTTTGCCCAACAGAACGGATATATATCTCATATCGCCAGACCTCGCGCATCGGACGTGCCCCATAGGCCGGGGCGTCTACATTCATTTCGTAGAGGCCTCTCCTCGCCGCATTGACCTCGCACCGACACCACCTTCACGACCTACATTATCCGTACAGCCAACCTTACACACATAAACCACAGACGCCGACGACGACTACGCCTATTCTCACCGTTTATTGCTGTTTCTGTGTTTCGTTTCGTATTCCACCAGCATTCCAACTCACACACGAATATTCCACCAGCATTCTTCTGTGTTTCCTTTCGTTCCACCAGCATTCCAACTCACACACGAATAATCCAGCGATCGCCAAAGCCACAAGCTTAATACACGCGCACAGGCCAATCTGACAGCTCCGACCTCCAGCTGCTATCTGACAGCTCCGGCCTCCAGCTGCTATAACGATATTGCACGCGTATCAGCTGCTACCAACTGTGTTTCCAACTCACACACGATAAATCCAGCGATCACCAAAGCCACAAGCTTAATACACGCGCAATGACAGCTCCGACCTCCAGCTGCTATTGCACCGCTAATGCACGCTTATCAGCTGTTACCAACTGACACACGAATAATGCCTATATTTCCACCTATTCGTCGTTGCAACACCAAACACCAGCGATCGCCAAAGCCACAAACTTAATACGCGCGCACTGACAGCTCCGGCCTCCAGCCGCTATGACGATATTACACCGCTGATGCACGCGCATCAGCTGTTGCCAAAAATCAGCTGTACCGCAGCCAGCACTGACAGGCAATACCCACATCGGCGCCACAACCTTAATACAAGCGCGCCTATGCGACACGAAAAACATTTACCCGGCCTTTCGTCAAACAATGCACATAAAACTCCTACAGCCTGACATACGACACCCCATTCGCCAGTGAGTCGTGAAAACCAGGCCACTCATTTGCCCTCCTGATCTCCAGCGCGCCGGGCGTAATCTAAACCGCTCGACTAACCTCGATGGTCCCCACCCCCACCGCCGCACCGGACTAGAAGCTTCTAGAAGGTTCTAGAAGCTTCCCGCGCGTCTTGATATTAACCTCGCTGATGCCCAGGGGCGTCACTTCACTCTAAAATCTTTCCCACCTCCCCGTGCACCTAATTAATACTAATTGGTCGCTATTTACTATTTTTAGGCATTGCTAACGTTCTCCTCCAATAATTGCGCTACTCATTTGTTACTAATTAGTAATTAATTAATTACCCTAATTTTTTTACCTAATTAGTACCTGATTAGTCACTAGAGGTCGACAATCACCCTATTTATTTCCCTTATTAGTGCCTCATTAGTTAGTAGATGGCGACACCCTCATTCTCATGACCCCCATCAATCACTTTGACGTTTACTAAAACATTAGTGCTAAAAAACGTAGGAATTCTACTTATAAAAAACTCAAAAGCCTTTGATCTTAGGTCACTTCCGGGGATGGCGGCGCCTGAACCACTACTGACCTGATTCTTAAGAGTTAAGAGTGTGTTAACCCAGAGTGTGTTGAAGGCTGGAAAAGGAAGGTGAAATAGATTAGCATTATTTTTTTAATGTTCGCGCTGAAACGATGAGAGTGGACCGTTGTCAACAACGTCATAGTTACCACGTAGGGAAGAAGAAGTGTCGCCGACTTTGGGCAAATAATAATGACAACAAAGCCAACATAAATATTCTGAAAATACAACACCAACAACAAAACAAACATTAACGGTCTATCCACTCTGGAAATGCCATCAGCAAAGACTACATTGAGACAACAAACGATTACTCGATGATTATAAATACAGGAAATGCTAAGCGAAATATCAATGGGGTAAAGTTATTAAGTGAAAATCAATCTAAAATTCTACCACATTTGTTTGACATATGTGCATTCGAAAACACAAAACATGGCGAAGAGTCATACTTGGTGTGTACTGTATACAGGGGGAGAGGGTCATGCCTGATGTGTACAGTACACAGGGGGAGAGGGTCATACCTTATAATGTGTTCTGTATATACAGGGGAGAAGAGAGAGTCATACTTGATGTGTACAGTATACAGGGGGAGAGGGTCATATCTGATGTGTATAGTACACAGGAGGAGAGGATCATACCTTATAATGTGTACTGTATACACGGGAGAGAGTCATTCCTGATGTGTACTGCATACAGGTGGAGAAAGGGTCATACCTGATGTGTACAGTACACAGGGGGAGAGGGTCATACCTTATAATGTGTACTGTACACAGGGGAGAGAGTCATACCTGATGTGTACTGCATACAAGTGGAGAGAGGATCAGACATGATGTGTACATTTACAGGGGGAGAAGTTCATATCTGAAGTGTATTGTATAAAGAGGTGAGGGTCATACCTGATGTGTACCGCATACAAGGGGAGAGGGTCATATCTGATGTGTATAGTGTATACAGGGGGTGAGATTCATACAAATGTAACGTGGACTGTGTACAGGGGTAGAAGTTCATATCTGATATGTACTGCACACAGGAAGAGGGGGTTATACCTAATGTGTACTGTATTTAGGGTAAGAGAGTCAGATACACTGCATGTGTGTGTGTGTGTGTATATTATATATATATATGTATGTATATATATATATATATATATATACATACATATATATATATATATATATACATATATATATAAAATTAAATAGCTAATTCCCATGTTCGTGAAATACCCAAAGTCAATTTTTCGTTGAACAGGAGTAAGCACTCTTCTATCGGGGATGTTTGCCACCGCGTCACTACGTATGCTGTACAGGTAAACGTCAACAGTTGTGAATGCCCTCTTATGAACGTTATGCTTACGGGACAGCCAAATAGGCGGACAACGACGGCAATGGCAGTTCGAATAAGACGGTTCACAGTACAACGTATATTTAAATTATTAGGCCATCTGTATTCGGACGAATGATGCAGCAACACTCATTACTGTATTACATACAATTGACAAACCAAGATATGTCCAAACCGTATGTTCAATGGGGAGTAATAAATAACTGAAATGAGAACAACTTGGCTATTTATGTAAGCTCGTTCCGCTTCACTTACTTACGTACGCTAAGCCAACGTTTTCTCATTTCAGTTACTCATAATTTTCAACATATTTCATAAACACTTTATTTTATTCATTGTTTTTATTGTTGTAGTATGTTTAGTTTCACGGCTCATCCTGATTTTGTATATAATAATTTATTATCAATCAGTTCGTTCAGCGTTGTCCGCCTTATAGGGGTAAGACCACATTTAAATTTTGCTTAGGCGGCCATTATAACGTTTCCTTCATTTCCTGCAAAATGTGTCTTACGATTTTCTTGAAAATTTCACAGCATATTCAACCTACATTGACACAAGTGCTGTGGAAAACTCGTGAAATTATCATTTTTCAGAAAAATCCACCCAAACCCGACACCCATCAATTTCGCCCCAATCTGGTGACGGATTTTGAAATATTGGTGCGTGCTACAATATAGCCACTGTGCGAATACGCGAGCGACTAGCGTATATATATTGCTACCTCGTGAACGATCTAATGCAGCACGTAGTACATTCAGTATTCACTGGATTAACATGTGCCATGTCAAAGTGTTCGAAAAAATTCACACGTCACACCAAAACGGTATTGTCAAGGGCACTCTTTCGGTAATGGCGGACGAATCCTCAATGTGGTCTTACCCCTGTTGGCCGTACGTCACACCTTTCACGCATCGCTGCTCGCGCTCTGTAGAGGGCACAGTAACCTCTAAGCAGCAACTCCGTTGTGTAGTGGGTACTGTGCAGACGTTTTAAAACACATTCGCGACACCCGTCAGGTGTTACCTACTGCCAGATGTGGTAAGTAAACATGTATTTAACACCTGCGTAAACGATGACATGATATGCTATGTCGAGCAGGCAGGGTAGAGAATTGTTATAATTATAAATTATAGACTACAGTAACTCTACGAGTGTGTCGACCTACATAATGTAACCACAGTACAGCGCACAGGTAGGCCCTAATAGTTAAAAAAATGTTTAAAAAGTTGCTCACATTTTGCGGCTATTACATAACATTGTCACTGTGCTAACTCCCCGAAGATCCTGTGTGCAGTACATAGACTCAAGACATTTCAATTTGGGCCTGAGAAGTTTGACAACAAACTAGGGGTATGACCGTTATTTTACTTCCTGGTTTCGTTTCGTGACAGGCGATTTAAGTTTATGACGTCCGTGTCATGATCGACAAGAACACGCAGACTGCCTACATTCTATTATAACCAAGCGATCATTTACAACCAGTTCACACTGAATAACGTAGACATTATATTACAGAAAAAAGAACAGAACACTGGTTAAAACACAATGTATAAATATGCTGTTCTTAATAATGCCCAGTTATCCGCCAGATGGCGTATCTGTCCTTATCATTATACACACAAGACGCCAGGAGTGATACTTAACAACACTACACCGAGAAGATATCCTACGCAGTGTAAGATTAATTAATTAATTTATTAATATAACATGAACGTGGGGGTTAAGTATTTTATAATAGAATACATTTATTTGATCACACATATAGTATACAACATCTTATATGATACAATCAGTAGACAACACGTGCAACTCACGCAGACTCAGCCTCGCCCTGGCCTAGGTGATTTTGTCGAGGACCGCCTAGAGTACAATTACACAATAAAACAAAATTATAAAAGTATGGTTATAATTAAATGAACAAATAAAGTAGTATGCTACAGTGTAAAGTATTGTGAACACATAATAGATGTAGTAGCATATTGCAACTAAAAAAATCACTACAAATTACTGATATATGCGAATGTTGCACTCTCCTCAAATTCTGATGTGTTAACGAAAGTGGGTAAATGAAAGCTGGAGCTGTGCCGGTCGGGGTTCAACCCCAGTGACCGCTACGTCAGCCGGATTGGTCTGGCCGGATACTCCAAGTAGTTGACACATCACCCACTTTTTCCCACTTCTCTTGTTATGACTCAGGGCCTTTTTACATACTGTTTTATACATATTTAAAAAAACTAACTTATTCGTTTATAAATTTATATTTTAAATGTATTTAATAATTTATTTATCTTTTAATCCCTAGGGCATCAACTATTATTTTATCAAGCACAGCAGCCCCCCAAAGTGCAGCAAAATCTCCGAGCAGACTCGATCTGCTCAACGGATGGTGGCTGCCTAACACAAAGAAGAAAAAGAAGAATGTTTACGCAACAGCATTATTAAAATGATGTTTTTTTATTTACTAATTTTTCAGTACCAATTGCGAGATTACTGTTTATTACAAACTGAGACATTATTATTTTCGGTTACCAGCACTAGTGGTATCAATTCATCACACAACCCAATGCACTAACTATACAATACATGAACATAAATATATTTTATAATACTTAATGATTCTGAATAATTTATAGTAATAACATTATCTAACATTAACTACAACAAAAATACTACTACTACAACTACTACTACAACATAAATGATGCTAATTACATAGATAATAGACTAATACAAACAAAATTATCTATTACTTAGTAAATAATCAATACCTAAGTTTAATATCTTCAATATCTTGTTACCGGATTCAGTTATGTTCATTTAAAAGGACATAATTGGAAGTGTGATGTTACCTTTCCGAATCCTTGGTGTCTGCTACGGAACTTTCGGTGTCCTCACGACACCCTCGTCAGCGTTGGACTGCTAACTCTCGGTCATCACATGACAACTGTTCCAAGAAGATCGCGGGAAGGTTGTACCTGGTGTCTCTGTCGATGGCTGGTCACTGCTCTATGATCTCTATTGCTTCACTAATTTTCTTTTGCCAGAAGTTGTTTTCTCTGACGAGCAGTGTTGCATCTTTGGCCGTGACGTTGTTTTGCTCATTCACTCTATGTTCGCCTACTGCTGTGAGTGGGGGCCCTGGTGTTACTATATTCTTTAAGTCGGGCTCCCACTCCCAGAGCTCTGCTGGTTTCACCTACGTAGGTCTGCTGACAGTCCGGACATGCTATTTCATATATCATTCCACACATGTTCTTGGGTGTTTTGTCCTTGGGGTTCACCACTATAGATCTTATAATTGTAGGATTTGTGGTACGTCCCCACTCCATGTTCCCGGAAGATGGTGGTCAGTTTCTCTGATTGAAGTGGCTATTTGACCGTATACGGTCGAATAGCCAGGGGGACTATTCGTCCGGATACGGTTGAATAGCATAGGGCAGTACCCAGCGTATTGGTACTGTTGCAGTTTAGGCCCATACCTCAAAAAAACCATGAAAACAGTCACCTACAGTCACCAAACTTCACATGATATATCTAATACACCTATTCTACATGTATACACTTGTCACGTGATCAAAACATTTTATTTACTGTCTTATCGATCAAAATGTACAAGAATTTTTATTTATAGAAAATATGAGAGATCATTTTCTCTTCCTGCCTGTTACGATGCCCACAAGGGGGCGGTTAGGAAATAAGTCAAACATTATTGACTTAGTTGTAGCAAATGAAAAAGGTATGATTGATGACATAGTATATGAGTCTTCTCGGGAAAAGTGACCACTCTATTCTCATGATAACATTCAGGTGTTGTGCTGAAGCAGCAAGTCGAAAATTGATAAAATACTACTATGAAAAAGGAGATTATAAAGGTATAAAGGAAAAATTGGATAACACCGATTGGGAAGAAGTAATTGGCAATGGTACAATAGATAAGTTAACCAATGGACAAAGTTTAAGATAGAGGATGATTTCATACCGCATAGAGTAGTTAGTAATACAAACATACACAAAGGGAAAGTACCCATAGACAATAAATCAGTAAAGACAGTTAAAAAGAAACACATTCTATGGAAGCATTACACGGAAACTAAAGAAGGGAAATACTGTAATGAATACTGCAGAGCTAGAAATCAAGTCCATAAATTAACAAGGAAGATCCAGAAGGAATTTGAAACAAAGTTAGCATTAGAAGATAAGTCAAATTCAAAAGTACTGGAAATACATGAATTCCAAAACAGAACGTAGGGAAAGTATTTCAGATTTGAACATAGATCCTAATGACCCAAAATCGAGACTGACAAATTCCGACAGGGAAAAGGCAGGTGTCTTAGGTCACTTTTTCTCAAGTGTTCAAGGTAGAACCAGATGGTGCCATCCCCCGCATCCCGCCAGTGGAATTAAAATAGCATGGAAAATTTGACTATTGAGGAGGAAATGGTTAAAAACAAACTAAATAGTCTCAATGTGGGTAAATCAGTGGGTCCAGATGATATATACCCTAGATTCCTAAAATAATTATCGACCCAATTATCTATTCCATTAGCTAGGCTTCTTAATAATTCTCTAGCTATGAGTGAGTCACCAAAGGAATGGAAACAGGGAACGATCTCAGCAATATATAAAAAGGAAGCCGTAAAAAGGCAGGAAATGACAGACCTGTAAGTATAACAAGTATACTATGCATATGCAATGTATTAAAGGCCACATTGTTAATCATATGACAAGTAATAACCTTTTCAGTAAACAACAGTACAGTTTTATTAAAGGTTGTTCAACAGTACTACAACTGCTAAATGTTATGGAAACGTGGACCAAAGCATTAGATAGAGGAGACTCTATAGACACGGTGTATTTAGATTTCATGAAGGTTTTTGATACCGTCCCCCACAGAAGATTGATAGGCAAACTACTGTGGTAGAATCTTATGGTACAAAAGAAACTATTGTGGTAGAATCATATGATATAAAAGACTCAACATTAAGATGGATTGAAGCATTCTTGTCTGATCATATACAACAGGTCAGCATAAAAAGAACAAACTCTGAGTGGACAAGTGTAACCAGTGGCATCCCCCAACGGAGTGTCCTAGGACCAATCCTATTCATTCTGTATATAAACGATCTATCAAGCAATATAGCTTCAGACTTATATATTTGCAGACGACACCAAAGTTTTTAGAACAGTTAATAGTACAGATGACCATAACACACTACAAGAAGATTTAGATAAACTTACATCAGGGTCTATCTTTGGTTATTAAATTTTCATCCAGACAAATGTAAAATGATGCACATAGAAAAACAGATGAACATATGTATGTACTTACAATTTAAAAATAATTAATACAGTCCATGAGTTAGGTCTTATAGAAGAAGAAAAAGATATTGGGGTTATTATTGACTCAAAGCTATACTTTGACAAGCATATCAACTAAAAGATTAATAAAGCAAACAGCATCACGGCAATTATTAGAAGGTCATTTATAACCTTAAATGAAAATAGTTTGATACCACTAGATAAAGCTTTAGTACGAAGTCATTTAGATTATGCAGTACGTATATGGTTCACTTATAAATAAAAATATAAGGATGCAATAGAAAATGTGCAGAGACGTGCAACTAAGCAACTCCCACGAATGAAGGATATTCCTTATTGGGAAAGACTTGAGAGGTTGAAACTCCCTACATTAGTATATATAGAAGAACACATGGAGATATGATACAAGTATATAAACTGTTAAAAAAGGGAAGTATGATATTAATGCATCTTCTAACATTGTCATACCTTGGGATACCTTAGGACTGTTCTGATCGCAGGACCTTCTCAGTTCCTCAATGATCAGATCTTCGACTTTGGGATCTAATACTAAAAGTTTGTTGTTTCCGGTTCCAGTATGGGGCTTCATATAATAGTTGTATAGTATCTCCTGGGTTGACCAGAATTTGTCAAGGTGGTTTTTTAATGAATTTATTGATCTTGCTTGTATGACCAAATCAGGTAAACTATTTCACGATTCAAAGTACTCTAAGTGGGAATGCATTTTGTCTTATGTTTAGTTTTGCTCTTTGGTTGAATAGTTTGAGGGAGTGTCCTCTGTTACCGGATCATAATGCCACATCCTCCCATTTAAAGTTTGATGCAGATTTTTGTATCACATATATATATATAGGTTATGCATTATTTTATAGATTTCAATCATGTCTCCTCTAAATCTACAATATGCTAATGTAGGTAATTTAAGTCTTTCAAAATATGATAAGTCCCTCATACCAGGTAGTTCTTTTGTGGCTCTTCTCTGGGCATTTTCTGGGGCTATTTTATGTCTCGTCTTATATGGATACCATACTGCTATTGCACTGTTTTTTACATGCTACGAATAGTGCGGTCGTGAAATACTTTAGAAAGTACCTGCGTCTTCAATAATATCTAACGGGCTAGTTGTTTGTATCCGGCCAAATAGTGCAATAGTGCTATCCGACCATATCCGGTCAGATAGTGTATAGTCGATCTCGGGCTATTTGTCCATAGTTATCCAGTCAAATAGCATATACGCAATCATGGGCTATTTATCCGTATCCGGATGTATAGTCTCCCAGGCTATTCGACCGTATCCGGTCAAATAGCCACGGTCTTCTCTGATAGGTTGCGCACGTACAGTAAAGGGATGTGCCGCTGGTCTGTTTCTCTGCACTTGGTGTCTTTCTCTTTCTCTTAGTGATGTTGAACACCACTCTGTGTAGTTGGTGTCTTTCTTAGTGATGTTGAACACCACTTTGTGTAGTTGGTAGCTTTCTTAGTGATGTTGAACACCTCTCTGTATAGTTTGTGTCTTTCTTAGTGATGTTGAACACCACTCTGTGTAGTTGGTGTCTTTCTTAGTGATGTTGAACACCACTCTGTGTAGTTGGTGTCTTTCTTAGTGATGTTGAACACCACTCTGTGTAGTTGGTGTCTTTCTTAGTGATGTTGAACACTACTCTGTGTAGTTGGTGTCTTTCTTAGTGATGTTGAACACCACTCTGTGTATTTGGTGTCTTTCTTAGTGATGTTGTACACCACTGTGTATTTGGTGTCTTTCTTAGTGATGTTGTACACCACTCTGTGTAGTTGGTGTCTTTCTTAGTGATGTTGTACACCACTCTGTGTAGTTGGTGTCTTTCTTAGTGATGTTGAACACCACTCTGTGTAGTTGGTGTCTTTCTTAGTGATGTTGAACACCACTCTGTGTAGTTGGTGTCTTTCTTAGTGATGTTGAACACCACTCTGTGTAGTTGGTGTCTTAGTGATGTTGAACACCACTCTGTGTAGTTGGTGTCTTAGTGATGTTGAACACCACTGTGTGTATTTGGTGTCTTTCTTAGTGATGTTGTACACCACTCTGTGTAGTTAGTGTCTTTCTTAGTGATGTTGAACACCACTCTGTGTAGTTGGTGTCTTTCTTAGTGATGTTGAACACTACTCTGTGTAGTTGGTGTCTTTCTTAGTGATGTTGAACATCACTCTGTGTAGTTGGTGTCTTTCTTAGTGATGTTGAACACCACTCTGTGTAGTTGGTGGCTGTGAGTGCTGCTCTGACATGTGTTGTTTCTGTGGCTTTATCTTTACCTGTGGTTATGAGTTGGTTTGCTCTGTTCATCAGTGTTCTGACCGCTAATCATTTGTGTTCAAGGTGGTGATTGGAGCTGAAGTTCAAATACTGGTCTATATGTGTTGGTTTCCTGTAGACTGTGATCTGTGTGCTGCCGTCATCGTGTTGAATTTGATGTTTGGTTCAACTTCAATGCTGTTGAGATGTGAAGTGAATCCTTCCACGTGGTATTCATTTCAATCGGGACGAAAGTGTCATCAACATATCTGTACCAGACTGACAGAGGGTTGGGGGCGGTGGCGATGGCCTGTCTCTCAAACGTTTCCATGTATAGATTGGCCACAATGGGTGAGACTGGGGAACCCATGGCTGCACTATGCTTCTGTTGGTAGAACTGGCCCTTGTACACGAAGTACATGGTGTTGAGGCAGAAAGTCAGCAGCTCAGTGATTTGGTCGATGTTGAACGGGGTTCGCTGTTTCCATGTGGTGTCTTCCTGTAGTTTCCTCTTCATGATTCGGATCGTGTCTGGTACTGGTATGCCGGAGAACAGAGCTGACACATCATAGGACACTATCAACAGAGACCCCGGGTACAACCTTCCTGCAATCTTCTTGGAAATGCTGTCATGTGGTGACCGCCAACGAAGTCACATAATGACCGAGAGTTAGCAGTCCAACGCTGACAAGGGTGCCGCGAGAACACCGAACACTCCTTAAGAGGCATCAAGGATTCGGAAAGATAACATGATACTTCCAACACACAGCATTATTTGACAACGTTCCTACCTTTTGTTTCATGGCATGAATACGACTGCTGGCCCGATTTGTTCATTATAATGTTTCTTTCCTTGACCGCGGCACAAAACATCAGTTTAAAAGTTCGTGCGCACCGAAATGACTAATTTCAGATGCATGCAGCTGGCTGGCACGGATTGAGATTATTCGCGGGTTTATTTATGCAGTAAAATTATATAACATCATAACTATGACATACATATAATTATTTTAATCTTTATTCTGACTCAAGCATTCAACATACGTACAAAACACATGTTAAAATATACATAAAAACTAGCTTTTCCTGAAAATTTTAGCTTCATTTTATGATTTTCCAAATTTTGGTGGAGATCTAACATTTTGTAACTTTTATCAGGTTTGTTGCAACGAGCTAAAATACAATTTTCAGGGGATCATAACATTGTGAATATTTATCACAGACCTTTGAAATTTGGCATGTAAACTAAATGACATATGGGAATTTCAATCTGCCAAACTTAAAATGATGGCATATTTGGATTCCCCATATGTCATTTAGTCAACATGCTAAATGTCAAAGCTATGTGACGAATATTCACAATGTTATGAGCCCCTGAAAATTGTATTTTAGCTTGTCATGACAAATCTGATAAAAGTTACAAAACTTTAGATCTCTGCCAAAATTTGGAAAATCGTTAAATGAAGCTCAAATTTTCAGGATAAGCTAGTTTTGATGTATATTTTGACATATAAAACAATCAGCCAATTCTAAGACGGTGTAGTGGAAAGTTGCCAGAAAATTTGTTCATCTGAGTAATCTGACACGGAATGATGTAGCATACAATTTTATAGTATATTCAATACAATCTACAGAATATTCTATAGATTTCTTGGTTAAAAGTTTCTATAAAAACTAACATTCTATAGAATATTCTATAGAATCCTACAGAAATCAAAGAGGCCATAAATGCTATAGAATATTTTATAGTTTTCTATAGAATTCTATAGAAAACTGCCATTTTCTTAAAAAAAACTATATAATTCAACAGAATGTTCTATAAAATTCAACAAAAAATTTAATATGCCACACATTCAATGGAATAATCTATTGTTTTCTATAAAATTCTACAGAAAACTGCAGTTCCCATCAATACTATACAATTCTATATAATTCTATATTGTATAATTCTGTAGAATTCTAATCAGTTTGTAGAATACTATAGAAAACCACAGAAAACTATATATTTTTTGCTAAGGGTTATCTCATTTATTGGAAGCACATGTTGAATTTGATTGTATCCTACTTTGTGAAACAATGATGACAATGGATATCTCTATAAACTGCCAAATTATAACATGGTTTATAAAAACAGGTATACCAAAACCAAAGGTGGTGTTGCTATGTATGTGCGTGGTGATATTCAATATCATATTCATGATGATCTTGGCATTTTTGTAGAGGGTGAATTCGAGTCCATTTTTGTTCTGTCCAGTGATAAAGGTTGTACGTCCATTGTTGGAGATATCTACTGCATTTCCAATGTAGAGGTTAGTTCATCACTTAAATATTATGAGTCAATTTTGAATAACATTCGAAACTCAAATAACCAAATTATAATTGGAACAGATTAAAATGTTGACTATCTAAAATCGGACTCGCATAAACCGTCAAGTCACTTGCTAGATATGTTTTGTGGTGCTAACATGGTTCCTACAATTACGAAACCAACACATATCACCCACACATCTGCAACCATTATTGATAATATTTATGTAAGACATACCAACTCAATTGTCCTTTGTGGCATCCTTTATCAAGACATCACGGATCAGTTACCTATATTTTTTTAATTGGTAAACGGAAATCACCGAAACCATTACTATTACAACTTACTATTCTATTCTAACCTATTACATTAATTCAAGAATGGTTCTAAAAAGACATGGCAGATACTTTAAACAATAGTAATTGGAAAACTAAATGATAAATTAAGTATTCCTACACATTTCAAGCTCAACACTGACTTAATTAATGACCCTGATCAAATATAGTATCTTAATGAATCCCACTGATACAAGTGAAGTCAGCCAAATAATAAAGTCTCTTCAACTGAACAAACGTTGTAGGTCTGATCATTTTAGTCCATTCTTTATAAAACTAATTGGTGAAGGAGTGTCTCTACCAAATACAATTTTGTAATTATAGACCTATATCTTTACTTCCCACTATTTCAAAGATATCAGGAAGGGTCGTATACAAAAGACGTATACGTTTGAAACAAAAAATAAAATCTTAAATAATAATCAATATGGTTTCCGATCGAAACATTCCACTATTTATGCAGTATCTACATTAGTGTCTGATGTTGTAAATGCGTTAGAAAAAAATCAGTCATCAGTGTATTTCTTGAATTAAGTAAGACATTCAGATTTTATTACATATGTTTGATTACTACGGAATAAGAGGTACCCCTCTTAATTAGTTCAGGAGCTATCTTACAAATAGAACACAATATGTAACTTGTAGCAACAGTGCTTCGCTTCCACAAAATATCACATTCGGTATTCCGCAGGGCTCTATTCTTGGACCACTTTTATTTATTTTATACGTAAATGATTTCCCCTTATTTAAAGCAATATTATTTGCTGATGACACCACGGTATATAAGAATTGAAGTCATATTACAAAATTACTTCAATGACATAAATAAAGAACTTCAAGTATTAGCCGACTGGTTTCATGTTAATAAGCTCTCATTAAATGTATCCAAATCAAAATGTATGTTGTTTTCCAGGTCACGACATCTACTTTAGTGAACAAATCACATTAAATATGTCAGATCAGGTAATTCAGCATTACCCACTGTGTAAACTTTCTAAAAAAACTTTCAAGTGCTTTATATGTTATAAAGTGTCTCTTCCTAGTGTCCTAGTTGTTTCCAGTGCTCGGCAACGTTCTGTTAACTGACTAGTCTGTATATATTGTGGTTACAATGTAATGATCTTATGAGGTCTAATTCAACTAGTCAGCCTTTTTCAGAACATTATTGCCAAGCCGACCTTTCTATGCTGGCACTGAGGGTGGTCACTGCCAGGGTGCTTGTCGTCCTCAGTGGTTCTTTTACGTCCCAAATTGAGACGGGATCCGACATTAACGTGTTCTCCGAGTCAGGGGGGATACACAGTCCCCAATGTTGAGAACCAGGTTTTTACACCAAATATCATGCCTGCCTGATCCTGGTTTTGAACTCAGAACGCTGGCATGCCAGGCGGATGTGAATCAAGTGATAACCACTACACTAGCCGCACTCCCACTTCTGCACACATACACATAAGCCTGTATACAGTACACATGAGGTATTGCCATCTCCCTGATCCCTGTGTACACATCAAGTATGTCTCCCTCCCCATGTCCACACTAACATCAGGTATGATCCTCTCCCTTGTATGTACTACAAGTCAAGTACAACTCTCTCCTGCATACATAACACATCAGTTATGACACATCAGGTATGATCCTCTCTCCCTGTATGTGACATACAGGGGGAGAGGATCATACCTGATGTGTACTACTATGTAGAACACCAAATATATCCATCTCCCATTGTCCACATTAAACATCAGGTATGACGCTCTCCCCATGTATGTAGTACACATAAGGTATGATCTCCCCCTGCATGTAGTACATATATGCCCAATCTTCTCCCATTGTATGCAGTACAGGTCAAATCTGAGTGTTTCCTCCTGCACAGGTACACATCATGTCTGATCGTCTCTCCCTGTGTATGCAGGACACATCATGTCTGATCGTCTCTCCCTCTGAATGCAGGACACATCATGTCTGATCCTCTCTCCCTCTGTATGCAGGACACATCTTGTCTGATCCTCTCTCCCTCCGTATGCAGCACACATCATGTCTGATCCTCTCTCCCTCTGTATGCAGGACACATCATGTCTGATCCTCTCTCCCTCTGTATGCAGGACACATCATGTCTGATCCTCTCTCCCTCTGTATGCAGGACACATCATGTCTGATCCTCTCTCCCTCTGTATGCAGGACACATCATGTCTGATCCTCTCTCCCTCTTTATACAGGACACGTCATGTCTGATCCTCTCTCCCTCTGTATGCATGACACATCATGTCTGATCCTATCTACCTCTGTATGCAGGACACATCATGTCTGATCCTCTCTCCCTCTGTATGCAGGACACATCATGTCTGATCCTCTCTTCCTCTGTATGTAGGACACATCATGTCTGTAAGCAACAGATGTGATCCTCTCTCCCTCTGTATGCACTAAGCGTCAGATGTGATCATCTCCCCCTATCCACACTACCCATCAGGTAGGACGCTCTCCCCTTGTATGGAAGGCACACCAGGTATGACCATCTACCCCTGTATGCAGTACACATCAGGTTTGACTGCGTCCCCCTGTATGCAGTACACGTTAGGTATGACCTTTTCCTCCTGTATGCAGTACACATCAGGTATGACCCTCTCCCCCTCCTGTATGCAGTACACATCAGGTATGACCCTCTCTCCCTCCTGTATGCAGTACACATCAGGTGTAACCCTCTCCCCCTCCTGTATGCAGTACACATCAGGTGTAACCCTCTCCCCCTCCTGTATGCAGTACACATCCGTTATGACCCTCTCCCTCGTGTGTGGGGTGCATCCAGGTTGTAAACCCTCCCTCCTGTGTGCACATCAGATTGTGACCCGCCACCTCCTGTGTGCAGTGCATCAGTTGACCCTCCCCTCCTTCCTTCATCCATTCCCTCCCCCTTCCATTCCGGCCCCTCCTTCCACATCCATTCCCTCCCCCCTCTTTATCCATTGTCCCTCTCCCTCCCTTCCATTCCATTGTCCTCCCCTGTCCTTCCACATCCATTATGATCCACTCCCCCCCCTCCTGTATGCAGTACACATCAGGTGTAACCCTCTCCCCCTCCTGTATGCAGTACACATCAGGTATGACCCTCTCCCCCTCCTGTATGCAGTTCACATCAGGTGAATTTAACTCTTAAGCCAACTGATCAGATAAGATTAATACGTTGTATGCTAATAATTCAAAACAAAATTTCAGTTGTTCATCTTTGTATATGTTGCAGACCAGGTCATTGTTTGACTGACACTGAATGACATATATCCCATTCTGAACCTGAACGCCACCATATTCAGTCATGGGGTAACAACATTTATACGACTCAAGGTAAGCATTGTTATTATTTACATGTTATGTGTCGCACGTTCAATTTATACAGACTCGGTCTTGTAACATGTAAAATGTGTACAGTTTGGAGATATTGTAAGGAGTGATTTATCTTCAATTGTGTTATTGTTATATTTTGACGTATATCAGGAGTGTGCATATTTACGGATTGCACCCAACTTCATCATCAATTCATAACATGTACCTCAACGTTATATATATATAAATATTGCATATTCATACAATGTTATTTTGCAGCATCCAAGAAATCAGCATGGCCAGTCAGCCAGTCATTACCCAATTCAACAAGCAAGAATACTATAACTTCTTGAAAGTGGGTAAAGCTCTGAAGTGCACTGCTGAAGGTCTGTCTGACTTCGCTGAGAGTGTTATCAAAACATTCCACAGCTCATTGCTAACTCAACATGGGACTACAGTTTGCTCCAGTCCGGGAATTCAGAAAAGGGTAACCAAACAGAGAGGAAGCTGGAGCATCAACTGTGGATGTGGAGTTTGTGGACAATGGATGAGAAGCATCGCCGCGGAACAACCAACTGCTCAGACATGCTGGGAGAACACAAATGTGAACAATTGGCCTGTTGCCACAGAGTTCTGGCAACTGGCAAAACCATTCATGAGTGCTGGCAAGGCCACGTCTTGTAACAGCCCGGCGGACACAGATCCTGCTGGCTTACTACAACTGCTGATCAACTGTAAGAAGTTCACACCACTTCTGGATATACAGAAAGTGAGGGTGGTAAGTCACTGTATATTATTCCCGTCTCCTTTTGCAAACATTTCAGTGTGATGTTTCATTTGACTAATGTTACATATTATATGTATTTCACTGACCGTTTTGATTAATCAAAATCAATCAAAATATGTGGCTATGTAATATATTCCATCTTAAAATTAGTATTGAGCATCTCTTTAAAATATGTGTCCTGACACTGTGTACTGATGGATGCAATATTGTTTTGTATATTCGTTCATAATATACATATCTCCATGTCAACCCCTCTAAACTTAGTTAGTTCTTGCAGATTGTTGTTTTCTACGATCTGCAGTCGGCTGAGTAAAATCATAGCACATATTTTGGCAGCGGTAGTTAGTAACGAGATCCCGCGGTAGTTGTTGCAGTCCTGTCGGTCTCCTTTCCCTGTATAAGAGTCATTATACTTTTACACCTTCAACTAGGCTTTGGAACAAAATAAAACAAAAAATTATGGTTGAATAACACCAAAAGTTGCATAGCACGTGTCAGATATATGCAGATGGCTGTACAGGAAATGTTTACGCTGAATAAATAAGATTTTTTGCCAAAATGAGCATTTTAAGAAATTGACTATGCTACATGGAGCAAATTTGCAACTCAATACTGTTACCATGCCTATGAAAAGAAATGTTGCATAAAGCACATTCAATAACATCATAACTATTTTTGACTGCTTTCTGTTGTGTGCACCAATGCTTATATTAGTCTAAATAACCTCACTTTTTTGTATGTAACCGAGACATATTTTAAGAGGAATTTTTAAAATTGTTCCGCACCTTGGTAACGGTATTGAGAAATTGATGGTTTTCTTGGTATTACGCAAAATTTGGTGCGTTATTACTGCCCATTGTTTCTTTATATCAGTATGTTTCACTGTGGACTCTTCTTTTTTCGGCTATCTCACTACATAGGCTAATCCGCGTCAGTGTGTCTCGATAAAGTCAGTGTATCGTAGGTGTGGTCTTCCCACATTCCGTTTCCTCTGTTGTAGTTCTCCGTATAAGATAGCTTTTGACAGTCTCTCATTGTCCACGTTTACCACGTGGCTTGTCAAGGTGAGCTGTCATTTTAAAAGCATTGTCTCTATGTTCGGCGTGACAGCACGTTGCAGTCCTTCATTGTTTGTCACACAATCCGTCCATCTAACTTCAAGGATCATTTTCAGGTGGATTGGTGGCAGTTTCTGGATATGCAATCTATAAAACGTATCGGTACATAGGCTTGCATGTCATCATGAAACAGCTGCAGCAAGGAAACAAACTGTCAGGGCATCCATACTTTACTAGAAGTCGCCATTAACAGGGGCGATTAAATTAGTCTTCGAGAAATCGATGAACACCACATATAGCGGCTTGTTTTGTTAAGCTAATTTCTCTTGTACTTGTGTTAGGGTTAAAATCATATCAGTTGTGCTACACAAAAGGTGAAATCAACACTGTGATACAGCTCCTCATAAAATTGTTCCTTTGTGCGTCACTGCTTGTATTTATATACCATAGTCATATAATTTAGCCCGTTGTGTTATAACTACACCATAATAATAATAACCTTTTACATGACACCACATAAAACACTGGTAAGAAACCAATTTGCAATAGATTATGTAAAAATAAACTATAACTAAAGAGACTTTATATTTGTATTATATTCGTATATATTTATTAAGACACTATTAAGAAATACAAACAGAATATGTATGTGACAGTAAACATACAAAGGGGGAAGTATGTCTGTTCATGATAATGGGGAGGGAAATGTCTTATGGAAGGTGTTCATGGGAGGAGGGTGTTTCCGGGATGGAGATGTCCATACCCCAAGTCTACCATTTGTCATCTACTGTCTATGGGACGTGCATACCATTCCACTCATCAGCTGTTCTCCAAGTCAGAATAACTGCCTTAGTATTACCATTCCAAAATAAACCTACAATATTCTGTTATTAAATGTCTGGTTTCATTCACTGTTTTCAGGTGAGGGACATTAGAAATGCCCTCATGCATGCCGCCGACTTTGCTGTGAAAACGGCGGATATGAAGGCTCAAATACAACTCATGATCACCCTTCTGCAAGAGCAGGCTTTGTCAACTTACCAATGCGCAACAGACGCGGTTACCAAACTTCGCCAGGTATTTTGCATTCTAACATTATTTGTGCTGAGAGTAACAGCAACAAAGTTCACGTAACAATGCAACATTGAACAATCTTCAGCACGTATAGTTGTTTGGTCTTTGTGGAATGCATTAATTAAGCATACGTATATCATCTAGCTTCATATATTACACAAGTTTAAGCATTACCATTTATTTGATACTCATTTGAAACAGAAATAACTGTTGTTATATATTTTGCAATACAATTAACGCTGTTCGGAGTATCCAGCAGACCTGGGGCCGAGTACATTTTTATGAGTACAAGTACGAGTACTTTGACGATGGACGAGTACGAGTATGAGTACATTGCTAAAAGCTGAGTACGAGTACGAGTACATTCTCACGAGTACGAGTACGATTACAAGTACATTTTTGTAAATATAAATATTAAATAATAACGTATTGTAAAATTATTAAAATTAATCTAATTTATATAACTCAGCACAAGTGAATATACAATGGCAGTTGATCAATTTTTTATGAGGAAAATTGTAAAAAAACCTCTTTATTTCATCAACAATTACATTTATTTATGTGGCATCCTATGATTTCTGCATCTATTTTCCATTGCACCGGATTATTATTAACATAGCTGGACAACATTGATAAACTCCTAGATGATGGAGCCAAAAGCACTAAATCATCAGCATACATCAGATGATTAATTAATGCTGCATCTATTACACATTCAGCATCTGCACTGTTTTTTACCAAGATGATCGAAGTAGACCCTTAAGAGAATTTATGTACACCATTACTACTAACAGAAAAACTGTCTGACATGATATTCTTCCAAGGTACATCATTTTTTATTAGTATACCAAAATATTAGAATTCTAACTATATACAAGCATCATGACTGTCTCACAAACACAGTAATTTACCCAATCAGATGCTTCAGATGCATTCAAAAATGTGAATATACATTACTATTCAAACTATGGTATTTTAGTACAGCGTTCTTGAAGGTATATAATATTATACACGTATCCGTACTGTCTTTAGTCATGAAGACAGACTGACTGGCAGTGACTGCTGCATGTAGTCAAACAAACTGACTGCTGCATGTAGTCAAACAAGTGGTCAAACAGCATGCAATACGGTCATCAATTAACTTTTCAAAAACTATGGATACAGTACTGGATAGAGCAATAAGCATGTAGTTACTCTTACTAAACATGCTAGCACTTGCGTTTCTAACAATGGGCATAGGTACAGCAGATATCCTAGATTCAGGTAAAATAGCATGGAGAAAGAAATTAGTGAAACACACAGTGTGCACTGGGAGAATCAGTAATTTGATTTTTGGGTAAAAGACATGTGATTAAATTAACAATATCAATTCCAATGCAACCATAGACAAAAAGATCACAATTACCTTCAGATGCTTGACAAAGTTTGAAGTCGTTTTCATGTGGCCTTTTATCTCAATCTTACAGTATTTGCATTTCCCTAACATATTCCCTGTGGAGTTAGGTAGTATCACAAAATGGCTAAGTACAGTCGACATGCTACTAGTACTAGTTTTATACTTCAGCTCTTGCAACAAAGTTGAACAAACAATACTCCAATTAACTTAATGGACAATTTAGTGGATCTCTCTGCAATGTAGGCATGTGGTATCACTGTCATGATATATCTAGGGGCAATATTGAGTCACTGACCAACTAGGCACATGTAAACCAATCATAAAGTACGATTGACATTTGAGAAAAAAACTTAGCCAATCAAGTTGATATCTGTCTTTAATGATCATAAATGAGTGGGTAAAAGAGACTGACCAGTGGATACCCCCAGCCAATCATTTGAACTTTGCTGGTTGTCTCCAGGTTAAGCATGTAAAACAAAGCAACCAACAGGAGGATTTGTTAACTGGCATCCCACTGGCTACATGTCTTTGTTTAGCATTTCTCTTATCTCTGCTCCCTCAGTGTGTGTTCTCTCTGACCTAGACTATCATGCCACATGGCTTCACTGGTGTCACACTAAGTTGGCACCGGATTATATTAGTGTAGGGTGAAGTCTGACTTGAGCCACCTTACTTCTACAGAGGAAGACTGGCAGTTCTTGTTCTTAGCAGTTAGCACTGTCGGCCAGTGCCAAGTGGCATGGTCTCCAGACTACATTAAATGCATTCCCTGTCTAACAGGTGGGTTAACTGCTACTAGTAGTTGGCTCTTTATGGTCATCCTGGTGGCTTGATTAAACTGTTTTATGGCCTGAACTGATAGCCTACAATTATTGTTTGCTTAACAGGGTGTTTCTGACTGGGGAAAGATGCTGCCTGTTGCCATGTTAGGGTATCATAGTCATGGACTCATGGCTATCAGAGAATGAGGATGTACTATGTGTAGGGATGGCAAGGTGGCATTCTATGTGAAATAACAAAGTATTTAAAAAAATAGTTGAGCATTTCAATATTTCAGGAAAGTTTGATTTTATAACTGCAAATAAATTAATTGTTCCCAGTATATATTGAGAAAGTACTCAGATGTACTCGTAATGTACTCGTAAAATCTGAGTACAATGAGTATGAGTACGAGTACATGACCCATAAGTTTTATGAGTACGAGTACTTCAAAAATGTACTCGAGTACACGAGTACCGAGTACTTCCGCCCCAGGTCTGGTATCCAGATTCCAGTTGTTCCAAAGATCCCTGCCTGAGAATAATACCTGATGTTGGTGATACCACACGGGTGTAGGTCCGGGGGCTTGGGTATACCCCCTTGTAAGCATTTTCTGTTTAATAACAATATACTGTGCTTATGTTACTTCAGTTGTTTGTCAACCATCACTTTATAAAAGTATCCGTGTACAAACTATTGTAACACATGCACACCTTTGTATGTGACTGAATATTGTTTGATGTCATTAAAATGTGTATACATCGTACGTTTCATGATTGGCCAATCTTCTGGCATTGATAATGATATTTAGAGAACAACTAGTGAAAATGTTGTGACTTTCTTTGTTGTAGATTGAATCATTTGATCTTGTTGTTAATGACAATGCAGTCCTTCCGTATCAACTCGTCACCTGGGAGCAGAAGCTGATGGCCCTCGATCAGAAACATCAAACGCTGGATCAACATCAACAAACCCTTGACAAACTGCTGAAAGCTATGGATCAACAGCAACGCCAAAAACACCAAGACCACGTGGAAAAGGTACACTATTTCTAAATTAACAAAACTGAGTAATTGTTCATATGTTATTATCAGCATAATTACACATTTACTGTAAACAAGTAGTATTTTGTGATCTGTCATAATTACACATTTACTGTAAACAAGTAGTATTTTGTGAGCTGTCATAATGCCAACAGCGTATATATTTGTTTCTTTCCTTGTCAAATATAAGCTATGTTACATTATAAAGTTGGTGCTGGTTTCACTGCAATACCCAGACCATGTACATCCAAGAAATACATTAAAACAGTCTATCAACTGAATGGCAAGTCAATTATTTTATAATATAATTTGCAAAAGTAACAAGGGTGCCTGCATTATGCTCCACAGCCAGTTTATTCTCCAAAGGTTCACTGGAGCCCCCATAGACCGTATGACTGTGGTGGAAAAACACACATTAAATTAAGTTGGAATTGGAGTTGATTGATTTTGAATTGCAAGGAATTAGAAGTGAATTTAGAACGGATTAAGTTTAATTGACCTCAGTCCTGGTCCAGGTTATATCCACGTACAACACCAATAACATTACAATCAGCTATGATATGCTAACATAGCTGTCAACCATATTTCAGGAAGGTCTGATGTTAATTTGTATGTTATGTATTATGCACAACATTTGCATGCATTAAGTAAGGTTGTCTTGATTGATTTCAGTTAGAGAAACAAAAGGAGGACCTGGCCAGAGTTGAACAAAATGTGATGAGGTTCTTCAGTGAGCATGAAGAACTGAAACAACATTTTGCCCAAGATTTTGAATCTCTGAAGAACTACTGTGTTGGGCGACTCACAAAACAAGATGTGCGACTCACAAAGCAAGATGAGCGACTCACAAAGCAAGATGAGCGACTCACAAAGCAAGAAGGTATATATGTATTATATTACTGGATACATCAGCCTTTGTTAATACTCATACTTAATGTTTCAGTGTCAAATAACTGAGCTAATCTCGGCTCCAACCACTAGATCACATTACTGTATCAGGTGTATGGGAACTGTTATTTAATTATTATTGTTATTATTATAATATATATTATAGTCATATTAATATTATTTTGTCAATGACTGCTCTTTCTCATGTCGTTTTGTTTTAAGTTGTTATTATTATTATTATGAGCATTTCTATAACGCCATATCTCTGGGACCAGCCCGTTCGTAGGCGCGTACACACATTATAAAACGTACATGGAAACAAATAAAAAAAAATATATGTATAAAGATGCCGGTAAATGTAATTATTATTAAGATTTACAAGATTGTATATATATAATGTGACCAACATACATGATAATATTTGCACAAATATTAATATAATTAAGTAAGAGAATATACATTATGATATATAAAATTGTATTAAAAGATAAATAATAATAAATATATTAAAATACATTATATAATAGAAATAAATTAATTGATTAAATACATGTTCATAAAAAAGTGTCCTACAGCACAGTTCTTCAGTCGATGTACGCCTGCTTAAATAGATACGTTTTAAGGCAAGTTTTGAATTTATCCAAAGTCTCTATTTGACGAACGTTTATTGGTAGAGCGTTCCAGAGCGTAGGTCCAGACACGGAGAAAGCTCGTCTGCCGTAGCCCTCTAAGTTGTAGCGCGGGACTACAAGCAGATGTAGATCAGCAGATCGGAGGTTGCGGGTGGGCGTATACGGTATTATGAGATCTTGGATATACGCTGGAGCAAGACCATGTAAAGCCGTGAAAACAAGGACCAGCAGTTTGTACTGGATACGCCAGCGAACTGGAAGCCAATGCAGTTCGACCAGCACAGGTGTTATGTGCTGGTGCTTTCGGTGTCTTGAAATAAGTCTTGCTGCCGAGTTCTGTACCATCTGCAATTTGTTCATAACTGCCTCGGTGATGCCGTACAGGACCGCGTTACTGTAGTCCAGCCACGATGTCACCAGGGCGTGGACTAGTGTCTTACATGCATCAGTAGTAAGACAATGTCTTATTTTTGAAATTGCGTAGAGATGGTAGTACGCTGACTTGGACATCTGTGACACGTGTGACGACATTGTTAGTCCAGAGTCGATTGTAATCCCGATGTTGCGGATGGGCAGTGACGGAGCAGTGTTACATCCGCATACACTAACACACGAGACGTCATGCAGGTGTTTACCATTTGGTGCCGAGATGATAATAGCCTCGGTCTTGTTTTCGTTCAGCAGTAGATTGTGGTCTGACATCCACTGCTTCGCTTCTTCGATGCATCGCTCGATGCGGTCAACCGCAACAGCGCCTTCTCCATCCCGCGTTCCACTAAAGTCAACATATAATTGGGCGTCATCTGCATAAAGATGGTATTGCAGCTTGTGCCTTCTGAAGATAGCACCCAATGGCAGAGTGTATATGGAGAAGAGAATTGGGCCCAGCACAGACCCCTGTGGGATGCCAGATTCGAGCAATGTTCTATTTGAGTTGTGGCCACTAATGCACACTGACTGAGTCAGGTTCGACAGGTATGACTCCAGCCATTTCAGTGCGATGCCTTCAATGCCTACGCTGCGCAGCTGGTTGATTAATATTGAGTGGTCAACAGTATCAAACACCGCACTCATATCAAGCAGCACTGCCAGCACACCTTTCCTTTTGTCAAGGGAATGGAGATGGTCATTCTGAATGCGCACCAGTGCTGTCTCAGTGCTGTGATGTTGTCTGTACGCACTTTGGAAAATGTCCATCAAAGTGTTGTCGTCTAGATGCTGGCGAAGTTGGACTGCTATGTGGCGCTCCAGTAACTTTGAAACAAATGACAAGTTCGATATAGGCCGGTAGTTATTCATCGAGTCTGAATCAAGGTTTGGTTTCTTTAATAGTGGTGTGATCACAGCATGTTTGAAGTTGGCCGGCACGGACCCCGACTCGAGCGACATGTTGATGATTGTAGCTAATGTCGGCGCAAGAATGTCAGTGTTGGTTTTCACGAGTGAGGTAGGAAGTGGATCGAGCGCGCTTGATTTTGTTGGACACTTCCTTACCAAAGAGAGAACGCCGTCTGTGGTGATGCCGTAAAACGCATTGACTGCAAGATTGTTCACAATGCACGCAATCAGCGTTGACAGTTTGTAGGCGTCTACTCGCTAACTGGCTTCGAATGTCTAACACTTTGCGTGTGAAGTGCACGAGAAAGTCATCTGCCAGTTGTGCTATACCAGACACAGGACTGGGCAGTTTTTGAGCAGCTTTTTTTCATCAGGTCATCCATGATCCTGAACAGTGCTTTGTTGTTACGTGTACATTCGTCAATTTTTGTTGTGTAGAATTTGGCTTTCACAAACTGTATTTGCTTTTTGTAAGTTTCACGCTGTCCAGTGTAGATGTCTCGGTGAATCTGCAGCTTTGTCAGTCTCCATTTCCGCTCTGCTTGTCGGAGCTTTCGCTTAGCAAGCGATAATTCCACTCTGTGCCAAGGCGTGTTGGGGCGCAAAGTAATTGACCGTGTGATCAATGGAGCGTGACTGTCTAACAGTTCTTGCAAGGAAGTGTCGTACTGTTGCGACAAGTCTGCAATGTTGTTACACGGGCGTGTTGCTAGGTGTGAAAGTTCGAAATCTGATCTGAAATTCGTGGGATTAATTGCAGCATATTTTCGATAAGAAACTCGCTTGTTTGTTCGGTTCGGCTTTGGTGCTTGGAGCAGGCAAGTTCCGCATAAGTAATTCGAACAGTTGTTTTGTTTTTAGCGAAAGTCTTTAAAACAGCATTTCATTGTATAAGTCATGTGTTCACACTATCACCCAGGCAAGAATCTATTTGTCTGACGTAACTTTAAGATCATTACGAGGGATAAAGGTGCACTTTTTACACAAAGTACTGCATCCAACTTGACTTAAACCTTGAAAAAACTTTAATATTCAATTATGTGAAATGTAATTGCACCCATCAATTTTTGTTTAATGAAAATGTTTGTTTTTTCAGAAGACATTCAGGATGTGAAAGGTGAGTTAATACAAACTAATTACTGACTACACATAGAATTAATAATGTTTTTATACATTACAAACATAATATCTGATGCACAAACTGGTTCAGTGTTTCATGGACTGTTGGTACTTTTCATTATAACAGGGAGTCAAATAAGTTACATTACAGATTATTATTATTATTATCTACTAGTTTGGTAAGGTGTCATACATTCGGGACCAGCCCGTTCATAGGCGCGTATACATATTATAAAATGTACATGGAATCATAAAAAATGTTTAAGAGAAAATAGATATCCAGGTAAATATATTGTAAGATTAAAATTTAAAAACTATATATTATATAATAAATACATTAATTGATTAATACAATTCGAGATCATAACAAGTGTCCGACAGTACAGTTCCATAATGGAAATAAGCCGGCTTAAATATGCAAGTTTAAAGAAGAGTCTTGAACATGGTCACAGTTTCTATTTGGCGAACATTTCGTGGCAGAGTTCAAAAGTGTTGATACGGACACTGAGAAAGCCCGCTTCCCGCAGCCCTGTAGGTTACTGCACGGATCTAACCGCAGACGTACGCAGATCAGCAGATTAACGGTTGCGCGTGGCCGAATAGGAAGCGACAATATCTAGGATACGTCCTTGTGCAAGACTGCAAGGGACAGCGCAATATGAAAATATATTCGTCACAAAAATGGAAATGGATCGGCCATGTCCTGAGAAAAGACGATGACAACATCTCAAAGATAGCACTAAGATGAACAAGTGAAGGTAAAAGAAAATGAGGAAGGCCCTAAAGACCAGAAGAAGAACTCAAGCCTAAACCAGGGCAAGCCTGTAATGCAGGCTGTAGACAGGTATAGGTGGTGGTCTCTTGTTTCCGCCTTTGTGCCAGTGGGCACAAAGAGGACCAACATGACCATGCAAGGCAGTACATTCAAGGACCAGTAGTTTATACGAGACCCGCCAGCGAATGGGAAGCCAAAGCAGCTCGGTCAACGCAGGAGTTATGTGCTGGTGAATTATGCAGCCCGTTCATGAGTACATCCGTGATGCCGTACATCACCGCGTTGCTGTTGTCCATTCGTGATATCACTAGGGCGTGGACTAGTGTCTTATATGCATCAGTGCAAGACTGTCTCATCTTTGAAATTGCGTAGAGACGGTAGTACGCTGACTTACGCATGCGCAACGCATGTGATGGCATTGTTTGACCGTAGTCGATCGTAATCCCTAAGTTGCGGATGGTCGATGATGGAACAGTGTTACATCAACATACTTTAACACTTGATACGTCTTGCAGGCATGTATGGTCGATGATGGAACAGTGTTACATCAACATACTTTAACACTTGATACGTCTTGCAGGCATGTATGGTCGGTGATGGAACAGTGTTACATCAACATACTTTAACACTTGATACGTCTTGCAGGCGTTTACGATTGGTGCCGTGATGATAATAGCTTTGGTATTGTTATCATTCAGCAGGAGATTGTGATTAAACATTTACTGCCTCGCTTCTTTGATTCATCGCTCGATGCGATCAAACGTATTCAGTACATTCTCTATTCCGTATTCCACCCAGGTCCACATACGGTTGGTTGTCATCTGCATAAAGATGCTACTGTAGCTTATGGTTCTAGAAGGTAACACCCAATGGCAACGTGTAGATGGACAAGAAGATGTGGGATGTCACATTCGATCAACGTTCTCTGGGAGTTGTGTCCACCAATGCATACTGTCCAAGTCTGGTTCGATATGTATGAATCCAGCCATTTCATAGCAATGCTTTCAATGCGTATGCAGCGCAACTGTCTGGTTAACATCAAGTGGTAACTGGTGTCAAACACTGCACTCATGTCGAGCAGCACTGCCAGCACAACCTTTCATCTGTCAAAGGAATGGAGATAGTCATTCTAGTGGTTGTTCATTGAGTCTGAATTAAGGTTAGGTTTCTTCAGTAGATGTGTGATCGCAGCATGTTTGAAGTTGTATATGATGGATCCAACTCGAGCGACATATTGATGATTGTGGCTATCGGTAATCTCGTCTCTACGATGTCAATGTTGGCTTTTACGAGTGAGGTAGAAAGTGGATCAAGCACACTTGATTTTGTAGGACACTTCCTTACTAAAGTGAGGACGCCATATGTGGTGATGCAGGAAAACGCACTGTTTACAGTGGACGTATTCAGTGTCAACAGTGTGCAGGCATATGCACTTATGTTGCAATCATGCATGTTGCATATACTGGCATTATTTGCTTGTAATATTTACATAATTGGGCCAGTGATACACATCTTTTTGTCCATTTCAACATTGATACATGGTATATCATTATATATTTGGAAAATTCTAAGTTGTAGTTGTTGAAATAAACAGTTGATATTAACATTAACTGGCTGCAAATGTCTAACATTTTGCATGTTAAGTACTCGAAAAAGTCATCAGCGAGTTGTGTAATGCCTGTCACTGTGCTGGGAAGTTTTCACCAGGTCATCCACAATCCTGAACAGTGCTTGAATTGTTTCTGTCTCCACTTCTGCTCTGCATGCATGAGCTTTCGTTTAGCAACAGAAGGTTATATTGTGCTAAGGATTTTTGGACACACAGTAATTGACCCCACGCAGGGAGAAGGCGGGGAAAGGTGAGAAAGTAACTGTTGCGACAGATCTGCAATGTTGTTATGCGTGCATGTTACCAGGTGTGAAGGTTCGAAGTTTGATCTGAAATATGAATTTGGTTGAGTTAGTTACTCCATATTTGCGATAAGAGACCTGCTTCTTTGTTCAGTCCAGCTTTGGTGCTTAGAGCAGGCAATGCATAGCATGATGGTCGGTGAGCGGGGACCCCACCATCACTAACATCACATCACTTTCAGAAAATGGCGTAATGAGGTCCAGAATATTGCCTGTTGGATCACGAACATGCTGCTGCAGTTTGATGGCATGCGGAAGATCAGAGAAGTCGTTTGAGTCTTTATTTCCGGTCTTTCCATAATGGATGTTATAATCGCTCATGATGATTCAGACCAGTCAATTATGCTGTGAAAACTTCAAGGAGATTGGGTACTCATCCATTAACGTTTTGAATAAACTCCGGGTCGGACTGTGGATGAACGTCGGTAAACGAGTAATAGCTTAAGAACACTTGATGGTGTGCCAAATATTACCTCGAGGCACTAGAATGACGATGCTGGCCATGGTCGTGAGAAGGTCTTGTTTTTACACGACTTGATATAAAATACTGCTTCCCACAACCCGTTGGTCGGACGAAATTGTATGTCTGGGGTCAGCTTGCTGGTGTTTGTCGTGCCCTCTGGGTAACCTGTCTGCCAAGTCTCTGTAGTTAGGAAGTCTCACAACAATGCAGAGTTCACATAACATTGTCCACATACTGGAATCCCAGCGTGACTTGTTGGAATGTCTGCTTTAGGCCAGTTGACAAGTAGTGTAGGTGTAGTAGGTTGTGTGTAGGTTGTGTAGTAGGCCACCTGACATTGCCAATTGTTGGAATGTCTGCTTTGGGCCAGTTGACAAGTAGAGTAAGTATAGTAGGTTGTGTGTAGGTTGTGTAGTAGGCCACCTGACATTGCCAGTTGTTGGAATGTCTGCTTTGGGCCAGTTGACAAGTAGTGTAGGTGTAGTAGGTTGTGTGTAGGTTGTGTAGTAGGCCACCTGAAATTGCCAGTTGTTGGAATGTCTGCTTTGGGCCAGTTGACAAGTAGTGTAGGTGTAGTAGGTTGTGTGTAGGTTGTGTGTAGGTTGTGTAGTAGGCCACCTGACATTGCCAATTGTTGAAATGTCTGCTTTGGGCCAGTTGACATGTAGTGTAATCACAATCACCCCTGTTAAACAGTATCAATGTCAGACAAACACAACTTATCAACAATCACAATATTATATAGCTCTTGTATGGTCCAGCCACTTAACAGCAACCACAGATCCGAAGAGAGTGTATTGACATAATGTTAATTTACATGTAGGATACAATTGAAGCTTGACTGAATTCCTCTATGATTATTGAGTATTCCATGTATAGTGCATAAATATTATACCTTAATATTAATAATATCCTAATATCAATTATAACAATATTTTATTTTCAGAAACACTTCAAAAGACCGTTGAGTGGAATGCAGAAGGTAGGATCATGCAATTCACTTTCATCCAGAGTCTAGATTGAAGCCACGTTGCACAGTAGTGGAAATATAACCAAGGGAGCAAAGAAATGGCTGGAAATCTTGATTGTCCATAACTGTTTAATAACACACCCTGTACCTGTCAGGTTCTAACAAATAACCTACATATTATTGGATAGTTGGATATTACCTGAAAATTTGATTTTTAAATAAATAACATTTGGACATTTTAACTACATTAAGTGTAATTTAATGTAAATCAGACGGAGTAGTTTCAGTGACGTAACAATACGTAATAATCAGTTGGCAGGTACTGACAAATTTATTATTCTGGCATACTATAGTTTCCCACCAGTGCCCCTCTTAAATGACTAACATTGCTATGCGTCAGAATACATTGTGAAGTAGGTGTAGTCTTTTAAAGTGTATTTGTATCATGGGCTTGTTCCTAAATGTCAACTCGGTGAGTGTTCTACTGTAAAATTGCTAGTGTTTCCTTGTACTATTAATTTCCTATTGTATTTGTTAGATATCTACATTATATCATCTGTAAAACACAAGCATGCTTGTTTTCAAAAAATTATGAGTAACGCATATACCAAAGGATACCTTTCTATCCGTAGTTTGTAATTAAGTATTGTGGCGCAACATTCATGGAGACTGACCAATAAGTTGTGGAACTAAATATACGTACAAGAAAACTTACGAATGAAACTAGCTATTATCTTAGTATTTTTGAAATATGATGTAAATACTGTTTATTATGCCAATTTTACATTTAACGTTAAGAGGTTTCCCCTGTGCAACACAACTACGATGACGTTGGGGATTGCGAGTGGTTGGGTTTACATCATTTTTGTTTGGTACATACTTGACCAAATGTGGTTCACTCTGGCAACAGTTTGCCCTATTACGTGAGTACAACTATTTATCGTGACAATAGACTCCAAAATATTTAATCAAGATCTTGTAAAATCGTCATCCATTTTGACTCAAATCTTCACTGATTGAGCACAATTGTCATCTGTCAGTGTACTGTAAATCCCAACGTAACATTATATATAAACCACGTTCATGTTATTGAATGAATCGCTTTTATTAAACATCTACATTGCAAAGACAAATATTGTGTCAAATAGAACGCTTTTTAGATGCCATACACGAGCACAGAGAACATATGCTCAGGTTTCTTTGAAGTATGTTGCCAACAATGATTTCTACCCAACCATTTGCTCTAACGGTCAGACAGAAATAAGCAAACACAAAAAACAGAACTACACTGTTTAATAACACATACATATTTATTATTTCAGAATTCCTAGGAAAAGTGTTGCGAGAGAAGTACAAGAGGTTGACTATACCTGTCAGACATTCAGTCGATATAGATTCAGACAGCCCGGAGTCCCTGGAAGAGAACTTTGTAGAGGTACGTCTCCAGAAGTACACTACAAAGAATTTTCCTGAGAAGTTGAGTTACCTGGACCTGAAGGAAATGGAGACCCGTGTGGAGACGAACGATGCCGTACAACTTGATCAGCTCTTTTGCAATCTCAGCAGTGACGTACACAAGGCCAACACTCCAACGAAAGTTTTGCTTGAAGGAAAACCCGGGACGGGTAAGAGCACCCTGATGAAATATGCTGCGAATCGATGGGCAAAAGGCACTCTATGGCATGATACCAAGTATACGTTTTTGGTCCCGCTGAAAGAGCTCGAGCTCCGACCAAATGAGAGTTGGTCACTCAGCAAACTTCTGTTGGATGGACTGATCCCACCTGACCACCACACGGCATGCATTGATGTTATCACACAGCGTCCTGAGGAGGTGATGGTGATTCTGGACGGATATGATGAGAGAAGATGGTCTGACAAACAACAAGAACAGGGCAAGAACGAAGCTGTCTTGTCCACCCTGATATCTCGCATCATCAGCAATGATGTGCTGCCCGGGGCCAAGATATTGGTTAGTTCTCGGCCAACCAAGCAGCTGCCTGTGACATCATTCAGTCATACTGTGCAGCTGTGTGGTTTTACCACTGAAATGATAACCGAGTATGTTCACAAGAAGTACACAAAAGATGAAGAATTCATCATGAAGACTCTTGCTGAAAATCCAGACATGGCCGGATTATGCCAAGTGCCACTAAAATGCACCTTTGTGTGTGCATGTTTAGCTGACAGGCATACTAGTGGTGAGATGGCTGTTGTAAACACAACAACAGACCTGTATGTACAAGCAACTGTGCAAATGGCAAGAAAGCTTCATCCACATCTGAAGTACAGCAGGAATGCAACAGATGTAGATGATCTGTTCGACACAATAGAGGCACCGCTGGTTAAACATGCAGATCTGGCAAGATATGGCATGCTGTCATCACCACCAAAATTCATCTTTTATAAAGATGATCTTGCCAAGTTTCACTTCGACGAATCTGACAAAAACTGTGGCTTTTTGGTGGAATCACAAATTCGGGATCCTCGCGTCAAAGGAACAACCCAGTCATGCTGGGCATTCACTCACACCACGATGCAAGAGTTCTTTTGTGCACTTGGCATGCTGAGGTCAGATGACAATGTGTGGGAGTGTCTTCAGATACACACAATGGTTGAGCAACTGAAGACAATGGTGTTGTTTCTCGCAGGGCTCCTAGGAGATGCCGGCCACAGGTATTATGTAGAGCGTCTAGTAGCAAGAGGTGCAACACTTGACCCTGACAGGTTGACCACACAGTTGACACACATGCTGATGACGACAAGAATACTCACAGAGATGATGAGTGATGACGCAATGATAATTGCCACCATATTTGAAACACAGCTTTCTGACATGGTGGATATTGTACCCACCGACATTGCCTCAAGTAGCATGTCCATAATGGATATGCGCGCATTGGTGTGGGTTCTAGGAAACGAAAATTTCTTCATCACCAGTTTGCGGTAAGTTTAACAATATGTTGAAAACACACGTACGCACGCACACGCACACATTTGCTGTAAGTTTTTAGTAGTAAACTTCATCATCATTGGTTGGCCAGAGCATTGACAAATCATTTCCACAAAGGGCAGTTGTTCAGCAGAAAGTCAAACACAAACATGAAGGTTTTCACATTTCTGTTTGGTGTATTTTTTTTGTTTCCTTCTGTTTTTCGTGACATTAATGGGTGTCTACCATATAATCTTGACACTAGTTCTTATATATTAGAGTAGCTGTTACCACCTAGATGGAAGAATCTCATTCGAATATCGGTCTATAGCTTACCTATGTTGCCGAAAAGTTATGTGTGTATGAGCCTGTTCGCTAAAATGGACATTTAAACATTTCCTGGAAATTGAAATATAACTATAGTCAACCTAACGTATGTATTTATGTAAGTTATCCTGTTAGACGGCTTGCACTTTGGGCGCCAAACTTTCAGGGATTAAACTTCTACCTTCTATTTTTCAAAATACCCCATATGATTATGTACTGGTTTCTTCCCTTTTATAGAATAAATCCATTGTACGGAAAGTAAACGCCCCTAAGTCATGGACTAAGTTGTTTGGCAACATGAAGTACACAAAATAGGCTTATGTCTACTCTCATGCCAATGCAATAGCAATACGAATATTAGTTGACAATTCTACACTAACAATATCACCACTCAGGCCTACGGATGGACATGAACTTTATGAACATACAACACGAACTACAGCACATGTGTGACGGGGTTGTCTATGTTTTACGTGCACTGAAACCACTGCGTACCTATGGGGACTTGTGATGTTGTTTATGTAACTTTATGAACATACAACAAGAACTACAGCACATGTGTGACGGGGTTGTCTATGTTTTACATGCACTGAAACCACTGCATACCTATGGGGGACTTGTGATGTTGTTTATGTAACTTTATGAACATACAACAAGAACTCCAGCACATGTGTGACGGGGTTGTCTACGTTTTACATGCACTGAAACCACTGCGTACCTATGGGGACTTGTGATGTTGTTTATGTAACTTTATGAACATACAACAAGAACTACAGCACATGTGTGATGGGGTTGTCTACGTTTTACATGCACTGAAACCACTGCGTACCTATGGGGACTTGTGATGTTGTTTATGTAACTTTATGAACATACAACAAGAACTACAGCACGTGTGTGACGGGGTTGTCTACGTTTTACATGCACTGAAACCACTGCGTACCTATGGGGACTTGTGATGTTGTTTATGTAACTTTATGAACATACAACAAGAACTACAGCACATGTGTGACGGGGTTGTCTACGTTTTACATGCACTGAAACCACTGTGTACCTATGGGGACTTGTGATGTTGTTTATGTAACTTTATGAACATACAACAAGAACTACAGCACGTATGTGATGGGGTTGTCTATGTTTTACATGCACTGAAACCACTGTGTACCTATGGGGACTTGTGATGTTGTTTATGTAACTTTATGAACATACAACAAGAACTACAGCACGTGTGTGACGGGGTTGTCTACGTTTTACATGCACTGAAACCACTGTGTACCTATGGGGACTTGTTATGTTGTTTATGTAACTTTATGAACATACAACAAGAACTACAGCACATGTGTGACGGGGTTGTCTACGTTTTACATGCACTGAAACCACTGCGTACCTATGGGGACTTGTTATGTTGTTTATGTAACTTTATGAACATACAACAAGAACTACAGCACATGTGTGACGGGGTTGTCTATGTTTTACATGCACTGAAACCACTGTGTACCTATGGGGACTTGTGATGTTGTTTATGTAACTTTATGAACATACAACAAGAACTACAGCACATGTGTGACGGGTTTGTCTATGTTTTACATGCACTGAAACCACTGCGTACCTATGGGGACTTGTTATGTTGTTTATGTAACTTTATGAACATCCAACAAGAACTACAGCACGTGTGTGACGGGGTTGTCTACGTTTTACATGCACTGAAACCACTGTGTACCTATGGGGACTTGTTATGTTGTTTATGTAACTTTATGAACATACAACAAGAACTACAGCACATGTGTGACGGGGTTGTCTACGTTTTACATGCACTGAAACCACTGCATACCTATGCGAACTTGTGATGTTGTTTATGTACCGATGCTGTGTGTTTTCTTATATTTTTTAGTAAAAATTGCTATCGCATTTGCCACGTATAAACTACCAAGTTATCCCATCAGAGAACAGAAATTGGTGGTAGTAGTAATAATAATAATTATTATAATACTTGTGTAGCACCAACGTTCGCAGGAACGCGAATTTATAGGCACAACAAACCATCGTCATTGAGCATGATCATTTATATGAAGAACACAAAACAAAACAGAGTGGTTTTTGTACAGATTGTTGTGCGAATGGACAATTAGCAACTTCCGAAAGCTGTTTTATACGGTGAGCTACGGCAAGCGAAACAGGAATACCATGTCTAAGCTGCACGGTCAATATAAGACACAATTACACGTTATTTGACCCGAAAAACACATTATATTTTACACTGTAATTTAGTTACTTCCTTGTTCATGGTCACATGGTAAATGTATGTTCTCGACCATTTTCTAAAAGTTTGAGCCATTCATTATTCTAACAATTGATATCTATATTTCAGATTGACGAACTGTCAGCCAGATTTCATGAAGCAGGTCATTTCAGCATTGAGAGGAAAGAAATCACTCCACACCCTATGGTAAGTAGTTTGATATAAGAATATTACGAGGTGCAATGGCACACTAGCATACTTCACAAACCCTACTAGCTGGGACGGCATACTAGCTAATGATAAAACACGCATTCGGTGTTGGTGTTGTGCCAGCATGTGACTGTCTTTGCGGCCTGGTTGTCACCCACATGGCCGTGTCTGTGTGATGTTGGAGATCTATTGCATCGACCCTGGTTAACAGTTCAATTACATTTTGTTCTAAGGTCCTATGGACGGTATTGTAAAGACCATCTACCCAAAAGGACTAAACTGATTTTATCAGATGTCAGTGTTTAGGGTTCACATTCGCCACCTTTGCTCCATTGCCAGTGTATTAGGGTTTTCATTCATGTTCCAAATCCTTAACAGAGGATACTTATCCCAGTACACCCATTTTCCTAAAATACTTACTTACTTATGTCATCCAGTTAACGTGGTGGCATGCTTACATTGTTATCTGTGTGACATTGTGGCAGCCAGACAAATCACACTGAGGCCGGTGTCCCTCTGAATGGTGTCTCTCAGGGTTATGTTGGGGAGACCTCTTCTCCAAGGGCCCTCTGGGTCTCAAATGAGAATATTCGGTTAGCAATTTCATTGTGGTGCATCACATGCCCAGCCAGTCGTAGATGAGGCTGCCTCTCGGTGGTGGTCATTTGTGGCAGATTGCTGTACAACACCTGGTTGTATAGGTACCGTCACATATTTTGACGAGTGCTTGTTTCAGTGTCCATGATTCACAACCATGCACATATGATGATCAGTTCGACTGTCTTCCTAAGGATGCTTAGCTTGGTGTGTCTGCGTATTGACGGTCGTGATACCTTATCCAGAGCATGAATTGGACGTTTCTACATAGAATTTCATGTTGAGAGTGTAGGAGTCTATATATAAAAATTCTTGTAATTTCTTTTTTATTTCAGTCCCACCTAAGGTATTTATATATTAGAATGTGTACCTTGACTGACGTGAGTTACCGGTAGTCATTCCCTCACATCCCATCAGTTGTAGTTTTTATGACAAGGTATGGGGCGAGAGGATTTCCGTGAAGAACTGCGTTAATGTCCAAATGTGTAATTTCTGTTTCTCGAGTAAGAACAAATGCAGAGGTGTTTTCTTACATGCTCTGTACGGCTTTGACAATTTTCTCTGGATTGCCATATGCTTGCAGTGTTTCCCCTGGGTAAAATGATGGGCGAGGTGGTAGGGCTGAGCTACGCGAGCGGCGCAGGCGCGAAGTGCTGCTAGGGGGGTCCAGGGCAAGTTCCACCGGAGATTTTGTAAAACCTAGCTTAAATATGGTGCATTCTGATGTGTGTTTTAACCTTTTTATTCTTGAATATAGAGGGGAAGATATAAAACAACAAGACACTACTTGTAAATGTAGTAATCATTATTGATAAAAGTCAGTAATCATAACTGTTTCACTGTGTTGACGTGTGGTTGCCACTTTACCACTGGTACTCAGTTGACCACTGGTATTTGGTTGTGGTTATGTTTTTTACCCTAACCCTAGGCCTTGCTACCTCGCAGATAGAGTCAATAAAAATGCTTCACACTTTACTCCCTGGCAGACCTGTTCAGTTGAACACCATCTCGACTTCTCTGGGAAGCATCCAATGGTATCATCTGAAGACTCTTTCATCATCACCTTTAAACGAAATTTAATCTCAAGTTGTTTAGTGCATCAAATTCCTGTGCAAACATGTCATTGTCTAGCCCAAGTTATTGATAACCCGTTAGTATACACGGTTTTGGGCAATAGGCATATTTTATGAGATGTGAACTTTGATGGTTTATATTCGTAAGTACTTCACTCAAATCAACTTTCCCAAAAGTTTGTTTGCACAACTTTGTCGGAATATGTATTATATATTTAGCACAATGATATCTTACGGATCACATTCCTTATTTTGCTAAAAAACGGCATAGAACATTAGTTGAATAGATTTGTGGGCACTTGTGTCGAATCTTGACCCACGTCGATTTCGCCGTTATAACTTGGGTTTTGTCTAACTTTCATACCTCAGTGAGATAGTTCCATCATTCAACATTATCCTAGGCATACTTATCTTTAAGAATATTGCGTCTTACGTCCATTTGAGGCGTAAATAGCGCCCCGATTTGTATCAACATACGCTGCTATATCGCTCAATTTACGCGCGCTGTGCGGTAATGCACAGCCGTAGTGGCGGAGACTTACGCAAGCAGGGTCGCTATTTGGGCTTCAAAAGGGTCCGGACTCGATACAAGTGCGGACTAGTGAATAGGATGCACGGCTTTTATTTGGGCTTCAAAAGGGTCCGGATTTGACACAAATGCCGACTAGTGACATAGGTAGGCACTTCAAACGATTCTGCTCGCTACGTAATTTTCCGTGCGCCGCGATCCGTTCACGATTCAGCCGTGTCGTTTACGCACCGCCCGGGTAGTGCTTTGTTTTAACTCTTGGATTCGCGCGCTTCATCTGGTCGTTGACGTCATCTGCTGATGGATTCATTTTGCTGGTAAGTCGAATTTTATTTACGTGTCTTTTTCAAATTTGACCAAATAATCAGCTAGATTTTATCGATTTGACGACATAGCTGTTTTTCATTAGTAAAGTTAGCACATTTGCATTAGTATAAGAAGAAATCGTTTGTGTTTAGCAAGATCTATTAGGTTTATATTAGTCTGTGTTGAAAAATCTTTGGCGAAATCGGGCGCCATCTATGGTTTTGAGCCGTTCAAAAAAATTGAAGTTTCACCATTGTCAGGCATTGCGTGTCGATGAAATCGCATGCGCGTATACAAAACCAGGTCGGATTAAGCTATATAAGTGTGTCTAAGAGAAAAGATTTAGTGTTTATCCTGGTCTATGGGGATTTATGCTAGTCTGTGTTGAAAAATGTTTGGCGGATTCGGGCGCCATATATGGTTTTTGAGCCATTCAAAAATCATGACATGATTATTTGACCGATCTGTGACTGTTGTTGAAGCCACTTGCGCCGCGTCATCGACATCGTGATGATGTCATCGGAGCCAGATTGTGACTTATAATAATAATAATAATCTTTATTGATACATAATGTTAAGTATATCACAGATGTAGCAGTAATATGAAACATGTATACATTACGTATCAAATGGAACGAAGCAACACATTGCTTGTGTTCCTTATTCATGTCATATATGCAATGAAATCTATGATTCGTGTAAAAAATAAAAAATAAAAAACATCTTCATAATAAACTAACAATTTATTTAATAATGCATTATACGAGTACCGTAAGACTGAACATCAGGTACATCTTAACATGACAACATTATGCGAGTACCGTAACACTGAACACCAGGTACATCTTAACATGACAACATTACACGAGTACCGTAACACTGAACACCAGGTACATCTTAACACGACAACATTATACGAGTACCTAACACTGAACACCGGGTACATCTTAACATGACAAAATTACATTAAAGCAGCATTTAGCATATGTTTGCTAGAATTAGACGCTTGGTCCTTTGTTTGAACATATGAAGAGATGTACAATATTGTAAATAGTTATTTGTAATAAATGTATTCCAGATTTTAGGACCAACATAAGCCAAAGACAGTTGTCTACAATTAGTCTTGCAGTATGGTATTTTATATGTTACTTCCTGCCTTGTATTATATTTATGTGTGGATATTTGCAGGACAAATAAATCATGATATATTATATATCTGGCAACATACCCCTATTATGCTTGTACATTAGAATACAGCATAAATATTTATTTACGTCATAAATATTCATTATTTGATAAGATGTAAATAAAGGCTGCGTATGATCAATAAATCCTACATGACTTATTACACGCAAAACTCGTTTTGGGAGTAAATGAATTTTAGCAAGGTATATGTTCGGGGCCCTTCCCCAGACGACATTACAATAAGTAATATATGGGTATATAAACATGTAATACAGGTTTAACAATGATTTGTTATCTAGTTTGTTTGTCACCTTTTTTATAATACCAATATTCTTAGAAATTCTATTTTATATATATTTAATGTGTGTGCTCCAATTCAATGTATTATTTATAAGCAAACCCAAAAACTTTATCTCATGTACAGTGTTAATTTGTATGCCGTCTATGCAAATGTTATTACACCTCTCTCTTATACTGATCGTATTACTAAAGGTCACTGTGTGAGTTTTCTGTATATTCAAAGAAACTTTATTAATGTTAAGCCATAAAGATAGTTTTTTTATATCAGAGTTCAAAACATTTTCCATTTCATCTATATTGTTGCCTTGTATAAAGATGCTCGTGTCATCAGCAAACATAATGGTAAACGTTGTGTCAGATAAAGTAGAATAAATCATTTATATAGATAAGAAAGAGTAAAGGTCCCAGAATTGAACCCTGCGGAACACCACATGTTATGTTTTTAAGGGAAGATTTTGTTCCATAGAATTTTACTCGTTGTTGTCTGTTACTTAAAAAGTTACGAATCCATTGGAGTATATTTCCTCTGATTCCATAATGTGTTAATTTTCTCAATAATATATTATGATTAACGGTATCAAAGGCTTTGGCTAAATCCAGAAATAACCCAATTACGTGCTCTTTGGTATCAATTGCCTTACTAATTTTGTCAATTAGCAGTGAAATAGCCATATCAGTAGAATATCCTTTCCTAAATCCAAATTGGGAATTAGACAAGATGTTATGTTTCATTATGTAATTCATTAATCTATTGTACATTAATCTTTCAAAAACCTTTGAAAATACAGGCAAGACAGAAATAGGCCTGTAATTATTAAATAATGATGTATCGCCATTTTTAAAAACAGGAACTATATCAGCTATTTTTAGTTGATCAGGAACATATCCTTGATCAAATTATAAATTTACAATGTAACTTAAAGGATCAAGTAGGTTGGAGAAGGCCTGTTTGACAATAATAGGTTTTATGCCATCCCATCCAGGACTAGAGTTTTAAAAATTCTTAATAATTCCCTTTATCTCATCTGGTGTGGTTGGCGACAAATACATTGAATTTTTATAGACTCCTTGGAGGTAGTCATCAGGTCTCTCTGATATGACTGGTATTTTATCAGCCAGTTCTGGACCTATACTTATAAAATATTCATTAAATGTATCAGCTATGCATTTTTGATTTTTTGTTAATTTACCGTCAATTAGTAATTTGTCATTAGATAAAAATGCTTCCTTCCTTCCTATAATACTCTTTAAGACTATCCAGGTTTTTTTTAAATTACCCTTGTGCTGTTGAAGCTCATGTCAATAGTATTCTCTTTCTGCTACAGTAATAAGACAATTTATTTTATTTCTATATCTTTTATAATTAGTTTCATTGAAGACAGTCGGTTTTTTCAAGTAATACATATACAATTTGTTTTTAGTTCTAATGGAGTGTCGGAGTCCCATAGTAATCCACGGTTTATGTTTTCTTTTCCTAATAGTTGTGTTAGCTAACGGAAATGAATTATTGTATGCAACTAATATCTCATTAATGAATACAGAATAACATTCTTGTGGATCTCTGCATGCATAAACGTCATCCCAGCATATTTTATCTATACTGTCTTTGAATGTAGCAGTAGTCTGCGCATTATATATTCTAGTCGCTATTGTCATTTCTACCTTTGTGCTATCAGTATGTTTAGTGAGCAAAAATATTGGTAGGTGGTCAGAAATATCTGTATATATTATTCCATGCAATTGATAATTTGCACCAATTAAATCATTGCTGTATATATTATCGATGACAGTGGCAGTTGTTGCTGTTATTCTAGTAGGCTTGCTGATAAGGGTATAAATGCCTGTTGGAACATTGCATCTATGTAATCTTGAGTTTCCGTGTGACTACCATAATTAAGTAGATTAATGTTAGTCACCCATTATGTAACACTGTTTATTATCAACCTTGAGAGTTTGTATAATATTGATAACATGTTCTGTGAAAGCAGTAATGTTTGTATTAGGTGGTCGATAGACAACACCTACAGTTGTTTTGTTATTGCATGTCTTAGCCCGAGTCTTGATTTCAATAAAAACGCATTCCAGATATTCAGTTATGACAGTCATTTCTGGTAATTCAGTACACTCAAGGGACTTACGGACTTACGTATATAAGGATACACCACCTCCCTTCTTGGAGGGCCTAGTCAAATGTATACTTTTGTACTCTGGCAATTCATACAGATCAAGATTGTCATTATGTAACCAAGTTTCGCTTAGACCGATGACAGAGAACCTGTTATCGATCAGTGTCAAGAAATCGCCCAATTTGCTAATGTTCTTTGGCAAGCTACGGATATTTAAATGCATAAGTGAAAACTCGTCATCAGAGATATTATTTCTTGTTATAACTTCATTAATGTCATCCTCAAGATAATATTTAGTATTTACAAAGCTATCTGTTGTGAGTAAATTACAATCGGGATCTATATTCCGCATTGCAGCATTGCCAGTTTCATAATCTTGTACATCACCTAAGGTAGTATTACGTATTTGGCTCATAGCAATGAAATGCAGTATATACATACATATTCACACGGTACACAATAATGCTTCTATAGCTGCATATAACATTTACAGACCGTTTTATAAAAAACATCGTTATGTGACATCTGTTAAGTTGTAGTAGGTTAGTTAGAATACATGATATGTATCGATAACATATAGTAATAAAGTATATATGAGTAATTAAATAAGACACGAACCATATGTAGAATACGACTTATTCCATATTACTGAAATTAAATTAGTACAACACAACAGGCAAAGCCAAGTAGATTAGTAGAAGTTTAGAGTTGCTAGACTTTTTAGTATATGAGTATGACACTATTGAGTATTGTGTGACTAGTATAATAAGTATCATAGACATAGTAAGTATGACTGACTGAGTGAGACAGTCAATGAGTAGCTATGCCTATGCTATGGCTATGCAATGCCAATCAATGGCATGCAATTATTTTGACAGACTTATTTTATTTTCAAATTAACTAACAATTCTTAAATGAATTGTTTAATTGAGTGATTTAAACCAAATTGTTAGAAGGGTTTTGAGGATAAAAAACTTCATTGACTGAACTTAACAGAAATTGTTTCTTGACAAACTGTCACTGCATACAATTGCAAGAGTATGATTCTTCCTGGGTTGAATGTTTGTGTCACGTGCAAACCTGGGTCTGTTCTGTGTATTTGTTTTCCTTCCAAATCTGCTTTACGTGTATATACATATGTATATTGGTTAAACTTATATTATGCCCATTGGTTAATTTGACAAGGAATTACATACAATGTTGTCACCTATCCTCATGATTATCTTACATTGCATCTCTTCATTAAATAGTCTTCAAATTTGTGAGAGTTCCTAAAGTTGTGATGTGACACTAGCAGAATGTAGTTAAGTGTTAGAAGAAACTGTGCATCAGGTTTCCACGTTGACGTCGTTGCACAGCTTTTACCAAGAGAAACCATGTCCAAAAACCATTATGTGTAGTATGCAATAAGATTCATCTTTCTTTCCAGGAGACGATGGAGAAACCAACGCTTCTCATTGTTGGGCACAGTTTTGTGCGACGGATGGACCGTGTGTGTCAAGTTGGTTGGATAGGTGGAGATAGTCGCAGATACTATCGACCTGATCTTGACTTGGCTGATATGTTTGGAAAGGTCGTTTTCCACGGGATAGGGGGCCTTACTTTGAGTGGCCTTTTTCGGCAACTGGGAGTGGTGCGAGCAGTTGCGCCAACTGTTGTTCTGATTGACATCGGGACAAATGATCTGGGCAATGGTTGTGACCCTGGAAAGCTGGCAGAGGGCATTGTGACATTCGCACACGAACTGCTCACAATACCTTCTGTGGCGCAGGTAGTAGTTTGCGAGATATTGACACGTATACCTGTACAGTTTGGCCGGTTTAGAGTACGGCCTGATTTTGATCGTGCTCGTCAGATTGTGACAAATAAGGTGCGGGCATTGATCGCTGACTCGGAAAACATAATTTTCTACCATCATATTAAGTTGTTGAACGAGAAAAATTACGCGAGAGATGGTGTGCACATGAGTGCATCTGGCATGGCCAGGTATGTAGGTAATATGAGGGGAGCGGCTGTAGTTGCTGGTAAGCGATACTTACAGTAGTGGTTGGCTACTTTCCTTGTGTTACTCATGTACAACATTTCTCGACCTATTTTTCTATGTAATTTTGTTATAACTACAATTTTGTTAACTGCAAATTCCTACTTATAACCAAATATTTTCTCTTAAAAAATCTTTAAAAAAAACTACTGGTATATGTCTTGATATCTAGCATACTATAACTTCAGTTACAATAATCCTGCCTGGATCATTTGTTCCTATGTCAATGGTGAACAGCTTTGCTGCAGCTGGTATGTGCTCTCCTTCCTAAGGTAAACTACCTTTTCATACATATTGGCTCATGATAGATCTGGTCATAGTACTGTGACGCACTTCACCTGTCCGAACAACTTGAATCCGTTGTGCAAAACTGTGTCTGACAGTGAACTGTGAAGGTACCAAGCCACAGAGTCGTCTAAATATGACACCCATCACTTGCTGGTCCTAGTACTGTGACACACTTCACCTGCCCGAATAAGTTGCATCCGTCGTTCAAAACTGTGTCTGACAGTTACCTGTGAAGGTACCAAGCCACAGAGTCATCTGAATATGACACCTATCACCTGCCTGCATAGGTACACATTTAATGTGGCTGATAATATATCTGATATCTACATTGAACACTGTCCAATCAACATGACAGTGACATGAACATTACTTATAGACATCATGTCGAAGAACACAATGTTATTTTACGAGATACTGAAATATGAACCTTGCTGCACAGATCTTGCAGTCTACTGGCATTAAACTATGAGACAATCAACTGCCAATATTACAAAAAGACTGCATTGTGAGCACACCAGACTTCTTCTTCATGACTTGACTCCCGTGGGGAGTAACGCAGAAAGCAGTCTTGCATTTGGCGCATTTGGGTCCAGCGACGGAATACTGTGAACAATTTATGAACATTACTTCATCAAGTTCATGTTGAAATGCAGAACATTACATTATGAAGCAGTGACAATTTATTACTGGACTGTACTGAGCCTGCATCATTCATCCAACCTGTCAGGACACAGTCATACATAGACACAGTGAAGTATGACTACTGTATTGATCTGTTGAGTTTGTGTGCTATTTAGCCAATATTTACTTATTAATAAAGTTATTGTTAATGATATATGACTGGTTAATGTATATTTATTATAATGTTTAATGTGGTGGTAAACATTGCATAAATTATATAACTGTCTTCATAAATATGGACATTTCAGCCTTTTATTGAAATGTAGTGGTCAGTCGTTAGCGTGCTAATATTAGCCAATATTAACTTATTAATTAAGTTACTGTTAATGTGAAATAACTGGTTAATGTATATTTATTACTATAATTAATGTGGTTTACTGCTTTTATAAATTATACAAATATCTTCATAATCATGGACATTATGGCTTTTTACTGAAATGTGTCGGTTTGTCGAGGTTGCGCACTAATTAGCCAATATTGACTAATTAAATAAATTATTAAATGATTTGTTAATGTATATTTATTACCATTATTAATGTGGTTATACACATTGCATAATATGTATAAATATCTTCATAGTCATGGACATTATGGCCTTTTACTGATATGTTTTGGTCTGTCGAGGTTGTGCGCTAATTACCCAATATTGACTAATTAATTAAATAATAATTATTTTGTAATTATTTTTAATGCATATTTATTACCATTATTAATGTGGTTATACACATTGTATAATATGTATAAAATCTGCTCATAATCATGGACATTATGGCCTTTAATTGAAGCGTTTTGGTCTGTTGAGTTTTGCATGCTACTTAACTAAAATTAACTAATTAATTGCATTAATTTGGTTATAATTAGTACTAAAAATATTAAATATTATAAATTTATTACTCTTGTCAATGTCTTTGAAAGCCCTGAAGACAGTATTTAAATATATGTATAAATAAAAAAGTTATTACATTTTAAAGCAAATATTTACCTATAGAAAACACAAAAATGAGTCCATTTTGCCATTGTAAGAGATACACAAAAACGACGCTGTTTTTCCATCTTAAAATCGCAATATCTTTTGATCTATTAAATGTATCTTAATAAAATAAACAGTTATGTGATCCTTAACCTATTACCTTTAATTTAAGCCCATTCCCACCACCGTCATAAACCACAAACTCAACATCAGCTACACCAGCATTCTGATTTAATGTGGGCACATACTATAATAATAAAACGGAGCGCAAAAGACACCTTAGTTCAGGTTTTTTTCTCCGAGTTTCACTTGTCTCCCAAACCCAGTTACCGTTTGGGCGCCATGTTACATGAATGTCTAGATTTCTAGCATGTCGAAACTCCGCAAGGTGTCACCATTGGAGACACCGGGGATCCCGCGGGAATATTCCGTGATTGGACAACTGACAAGTGATGTCATCCACGTTGTCCAATGGAGTTAATTCCAAGAGGTAAATCCTAACCGGCCCACAACCACTAAACGATGTTGCTACAATTCTGCGATTTTGCAGGAATATAACGACGCTGAATATATCGCGAAAGAACGAAAAAAATGGGCGCAGGAAATAGCTATGAGGCGGCAATTTCAGCATATTTTGGGCGAGGTGGCATAGTGTGAGTGAGTCAAAGGATTTCCTAAAGTCAGTGAAGACAATTACTGCTTCTTTCCGGTGGTCCTCAGTATATATGTACCCGGTATGTGTGCGTACGTGCGTGTGCCATTTGTAGCGCCAAACTTAGTGTTTGTACTGGATGTTAGACGGATGTTAGTCGATTGTTCACAACATTACTTGTGTTTTCTGCGATTGTTTTGAGGTTTGCCTACGATGGGAATATGTTACATAAATGTCCTTGACTAAAACGGCTAACGTTTATGGTATGATGTCACAATAACGTCATCCAAGCCGAATGACTTGTTAGCTGTAATACAACTTTTGCACTGACAACTGGGAAGCGCATTCAGACATACCTTTCTAGTGGTACCTCATCTGCTGTGTTTGGCAGATGTGTAATTTGTGTATTCATACCCCAGGAACAGTAAGAGTTGCCCATGATTAAGCATGTGAATGTCTCAAAGTTTTGTTTTCTGTAGTTGTTTTCCAATTTCTCTATATCGATTTTGGTGCTCTTGTTATTACTGTTGGCGCTATTAATACTTTTTTTCTGGTTGGCCTAGGCCAGTTCGTATCTAGGCTATTTTTGTAAAACATGCTACCGGTATTACATAAAATATCCCTCCTTCGTGTTTAGTTTCGGAGATGATCGCATCAACAACAGGATAATCAATGTTTTCGATGACGTATCTTCCACATTGCCTGAGCCAGCCGAAGTTCAACGGTATATCATATGGTATATCTACAAAGTTGGATGCCAACACATCTGGATGAAGAGCTCGTGGAACTTGGGTTCAGAGCAGCTTTTCTTCAAAACATCGGGAAGATTTGAGATATACGCCAGTATGCGGACACGATTGGCACCGACTTTCTGCAGCGATCAAGAAACACGAGTACCGAAATGGACTCCAACGTCGCAAGCAAAATCAGAAATTCGGACTTGGGAATTACATCTCAAGCCAAGCCACATTATCTGTGGCAAGACTAATTACACAAATATGGAATAACAACAAAATCACTACAGCAACAAAGATCAAACTAGTTAAGAACCTACTGGTGACCACACTTACCTAGGGATTTGAAAGGTGGACCTTGAATGAAGAAACTGAGATGAAGCTACAAGCTTTCGAGATGAAATGCTTACAACAAATCACACAGAAAACACACGATCAACAAATTCGTAAGAAACACCAGCAACGATTTGGTTGGATCTCAACAACCTGTCCATGCCTCAACACCATCAGCAAAGAAATACTCCAGGGCACCGTGAGAGTCGGAAGAAAAAGGGGAAGGCCAAGAAAGATGTGGCTCGACAAAATCACATAGTGAACTGAGTTGCCGCTTAAATATATCTTGTATGTAACACGAGATTGAGACCGGTGGCGGCATATGGTCCACAAATCATACAGACACGAACGACTCAGTCAAGGGTTGAGTGAGTACGTGAGTGAGTAAATTGTGATATTGATACATGCACAGCAGTTGACAACGTCGACCGGTAATTCCAGTCCATCGTTGACGTCAGGACCTTACCGCTGTAGACAAACAATTCTTGGATCATCAGAATAAGAGTATGGTGTTCGAGAAAGCGAGTTTTGCAGAGCGTTACATGTTGATTCTTTTTAGATACTGATTTCTCTGGATCTGTATTTATGCATTGCGTGTGAATATCAATCCATTTTTCATTTGCTCGAAATGCACACGAAACCTGGATAACATCTTCAGCTTTTCGAACAGAATGTACTGTCATGTAATTTGATGCACCCCGGATCAGACGGCGTATAATGCAGTGGAAGAAGTTCCGTACTACTGCATATGTTTGTATGACAACTACACAGCCGACACCTTCATTGTCCATGACTGCTGCACCATCATACCCAAACACACAGCCGACGCCTTTGTTGTCCATGGCTGCTGCACCGTCATACCCAAACACACAGCCGACGCCTTCGTTGTCCATGACTGCTGCATCGTCATACCCAAACACACAGCCGACGCCTTTGTTGTCCATGGCTGCTGCACCGTCATACCCAAACACACAGCCAACACCTTCATTGTCCATGGCTGCTGCACCGTCATACCCAAACACACAGCCAACACCTTCGTTGTCCATGGCTGCTGCACCGTCATACCCAAACACACAGCCAACACCTTTGTTGTCCATGGCTGCTGCACCGTCATACCCAAACACACAGCCAACACCTTCGTTGTCCATGGCTGCTGCACCGTCATACCCAAACACACAGCCAACACCTTCGTTGTCCATGGCTGCTGCACCGTCATACCCAAACACACAGCCAACACCTTCGTTGTCCATGGCTGCTGCACCGTCATACCCAAACACACAGCCAACACCTTCGTTGTCCATGGCTGCTGCACCGTCATACCCAAACACACAGCCAACACCTTCGTTGTCCATGGCTGCTGCACCGTCATACCCAAACACACAGCCAACACCTTCGTTGTCCATGGCTGCTGCACCGTCATACCCAAACACACAGCCAACACCTTCGTTGTCCATGGCTGCTGCACCGTCATACCCAAACACACAGCCAACACCTTCGTTGTCCATGGCTGCTGCACCGTCATACCCAAAACACAGCCAGCCGACACCGTCATCGTTGTCCATGGCTGCTGCACCGTCATACCCAAACACACAGCCAACACCTTCGTTGTCCATGGCTGCTGCACCGTCATACCCAAACACACAGCCAACACCTTCGTTGTCCATTGCTGCTGCACCGTCATACCCAAACACACAGCCGACGCCTTCGTTGTCCGTGGCTGCTGCACCGTCATACCCAAACACACAGCCGACACCTTCGTTGTCCATTGCTGCTGCACCGTCATACCCAAACACACAGCCGACACCTTCTTTGTCCATTGCTGCTGCACCGTCATACCCAAACACACAGCCGACGCCTTCGTTGTCCATTGCTGCTGCACCGTCATACCCAAACACACAGCCGACACCTTCGTTGTCCATTGCTGCTGCACCGTCATACCCAAACACACAGCCGACACCTTCTTTGTCCATTGCTGCTGCACCGTCATACCCAAACACACAGCCGACACCTTCGTTGTCCATTGCTGCTGCACCGTCATACCCAAACACACAGCCGACACCTTTGTTGTCCATTGCTGCTGCACCGTCATACCCAAACACACAGCCGACGCCTTCGTTGTCCATGGCTGCTGCACCGTCATACCCAAACACACAGCCGACGCCTTCGTTGTCTATGGCTGCTGCACCGTCATACCCAAACACACAGCCGACGCCTTCGTTGTCCATGGCTGCTGCACCGTCATACCCAAACACACAGCCGACACCTTCATTGTCCATGGCTGCTGCACCGTCATACCCACACACACAGCCGACACCTTCGTTGTCCATGGCTGCTGCACCGTCATACCCAAACACACAGCCGACGCCTTGGTTGTCCATGGCTGGTGCACCGTCATACCCACACACACAGCCAACACCTTCGTTGTCCATGGCTGCTGCACCGTCATACCCAAACACACAGCCGACGCCTTCGTTGTCCATGGCTGGTGCACCGTCATACCCACACACACAGCCAACACCTTCGTTGTCCATGGCTGGTGCACTGTCATACCCAAACACACAGCCGACACCTTCTTTGTCCATGACTGCTGCACCGTCATACCCACACACACAGCCAACACCTTCGTTGTCCATGGCTGCTGCACTGTCATACCCAAACACACAGCCAACACCTTCGTTGTCCATGGCTGCTGCACCGTCATACCCACACACACAGCCAACACCTTCGTTGTCCATGGCTGCTGCACTGTCATACCCAAACACACAGCCGACGCCTTCTTTGTCCATGGCTGGTGCACTGTCATACCCAAACACACAGCCGACGCCTTGGTTGTCCATGGCTGCTGCATCGTCATACCCAAACACACAGCCGACGCCTTTGCTGTCCATGACTGCTGCACCGTCATACCCAAACACACAGCCGACGCCTTGATTGTCCATGGCTGGTGCACCGTCATACCCAAACACACAGCCGACGCCTTCGTTGTCCATGACTGCTGCACCGTCATACCCAAACACACAGCCGACGCCTTGGTTGTCCATGGCTGGTGCACTGTCATACCTACACACACAGCCAACACCTTCGTTGTCCATGGCTGCTGCACCGTCATACCCAAACACACAGCCAACGCCTTCGTTGTCCATGGCTGCTGCACCGTCATACCCAAACACACAGCCAACGCCTTCATTGTCCATGACTGCTGCACCGTTATACCCAAACACACAGCCGATGCCTTCGTTGTCCATGGCTGGTGCACTGTCATACCCACACACACAGCCAACACCTTCGTTGTCCATGGCTGCTGCACCGTCATACCCAAACACACAGCCAACACCTTCGTTGTCCATGGCTGCTGCACCGTCATACCCAAACACACAGCCAACGCCTTCGTTGTCCATGGCTGCTGCACCGTCATACCCACACACACAGCCAACACCTTCGTTGTCCATGGCTGCTGCACCGTTATACCCAAACACTTAGCCAACGCCTTCGTTGTCCATGGCTGCTGCACCGTCATACCCAAACACACAGCCGACGCCTTTGTTGTCCATGACTGCTGCACCGTCATACCCACACACACAGCGAACACCTTCGTTGTCCATGGCTGCTGCACCGTCATACCCAAACACACAGCCGACGCCTTCGTTGTCCATGGCTGGTGCACCGTCATACCCAAACACACAGCCGACGCCTTCGTTGTCCATGACTGCTGCACCGTCATACCCACACATACAGCCAACACCTTCGTTGTCCATGACTGCTGCACCGTCATACCCACACACACAGCCAACACCTTCGTTGTCCATGGCTGCTGCACCGTCATACCCAAACACACAGCCGACGCCTTGGTTGTCCATGGCTGGTGCACCGTCATACCCACACACACAGCCAACACCTTCGTTGTCCATGACTGCTGCACCGTCAAACCCAAACACACAGCCGACGCCTTGGTTGTCCATGGCTGGTGCACCGTCATACCCAAACACACAGCCGACGCCTTCGTTGTCCATGACTGCTGCACCGTCATACCCAAACACACAGCCGACGCCTTGGTTGTCCATGGCTGGTGCATCGTCATACCCAAACACACAGCCGACGCGTTCGTTTTTTATGACTGCTGCACCGTCATACCCAAACACACAGCCGACGCCTTGGTTGTCCATGGCTGGTGCACCGTCATACCCAAACACACA
>JAHLWY010000596.1:0-60582 GCA_020002185.1 Paraescarpia echinospica | reverse complement strand
AATCAACGCTCTTTGTTTACAAGAAACATGGCTTAAGGATGATTCTGACACCTCCTTATTACAAATTGATGGATACAATTTAATACCACAAGGCAGAATATGTAGTGGTCACGTCCAGCCTAGCAATATATCTTGATAAAAATTACAACTATAAATTGTTAGATATTTATACAAAGTCAAACATATGGGAAGGACAATTTATTGAAATAACATCAAACACCGTCAAGAAAAAATCATCCTTGGAAATATATACCGACCTCCTAGAGATGTCATTGAGAATTACCAAACATTCATAGAAGAATTATGCCCTAAATTAGATCATCTGCAAAACCTAACTGGTGAAGTAATACTAACTGGAGATTATAATATTGATCTACTGAAAATAAAAGAAAAAAACATAATATGTGAATATTTTGATACAATCACAGCACATGGTTTCTTTCCTAAAATTACTTTACCAACATGTTTTTCAAATACTAACTGCACGCTTATTGATAATTTTCTATGCAAACTCTCAAAAGGTCTTTTTAAATCAACTGCCGGCATTTTAATCAGCAGCATTTCCGTATTTTATATGTCTTGATTGCAATGCAACGGTTACAAATGTCCCTAAATTTATCAGAATTAGAAAACAAAATACTGACAGCCTTGAACATTTTAAAATAGAATTAGAATTGATGAGTTCAAATATTTATAATAAACTAAATAAAGATACAGATACTAATCCCAACGACAATTACAACCTCCTTGATGAAACTAATTAAATGTAATAAACACAAACACAAAAAGTCATGTTGGATTACACAAGGTATCATTAGATCTATAAAATTTAGAGATAAATTGTATTCAACTTAAACATACACCCTTTACTCATATAGGTACAGCAGAATACAAATTGTCATACATATAATAACATTCTTAAAAGAAATATTAGATTAGCCAAACAAGCATATTATCAATCCAGTTTTGAAAGAAATAAGCACGATGTTAAAAAACGTGGCCTATGATTAAAGGAATGATTAAAAAAACAGGGAAAGAAACATTTCCTGATTTCTTTCAAATTGATGGGAAAAAAGTAGCTGACAAGACTATTATTGCAAATAAATTTAATTCATTTTTCATCAATATTGGTTCTACACTTGCATCACAAATAACAAATACTGGAGATAACTCTTACACAGACTATTTAACAGAGAGATGTATACAGACTTTCAACTTTAAGCCAATAGACAATAGTACAACGATTAGCATAACTGATAGCTTACATCCACAATCTAGTTGTGGTAAAGATGGTCTATCAACCAAACAACTAAAGCTAATAAAAATGAAATAAGTGAAGCAGTCAATCTAATCATTAACCAATCAATAACAACTGGCATATTTCCAGATAAATAAATAATTGCTAAAGTTATTCCACTTTTTAAAAATGGTGATGAGACAATCTTTAATAATTATCGTCCAATTTCTATCTTACCAGCTATTTCCAAGATATTTCACAGATTTATGTTTAATCAAATACACGAACATTTCAATTCCAATAACTTATACTGTGAGAATCAATACGGGTTTAGGGTAAACCATTCTACGGAACATGCCACTCTAGAAATAACAGACAGAGTTGTCCAACAACTTGCCCAATCAGCAACCCCAATAAACGTATACCTAGACCTCTTAAAGCCTTTGACACAATTGATCATAACATATTATTACAAAAACTAAATTATTATGGAATAAATGGTGCAGCACTAGATCTATGTAAAAACTACTTACATAATCGTAAGCAATATGTTGAAATTGGCGCTTACAAGTCGGAAGAAGCTGCCATAAACACTGGTGTCCCACAAGGGTCTATTTTAGGACCCCTTCTATTTATCATATATATTAATGACATAATATTTTCAAGTGATCATTTTAAATTCATAATGTATGCAGACGACACCATTCTTTTTAGTACATTGAATAAATTCCAATCTCCGGATGGCCAAGTCCAAAATCAAAATATAAATAAAAAATTAGAAAATATATGCAGGTGGCTAAAGGCAAACAAACTTTCTCTTAAAATAAAAAAAAAAAAAATTCATGGTATTTCACATGCCCCAAATGGAAATCGAACTTCCTAAAATAGAAATTGATGGGACAAATATTGAATGTGTACATGATTTTAATTTTTTAGGTATCACCATAAACCAACACCTAAATTGGGACAGCCATATAAACAAAACAGCGAATAAAATAAATAAAATAATTTGAATTTTAAATAAACTTAAACATGTATTACCTAAGAATATATTATCTATAATGTAAAATTCGCTCATTCTCCCCAATATTAAGTATGGCATATTGGTGTGGGGTTATCAAGCCCATCGCATTTTTAAACTTCAAAAGAAAGAAGTGCGAATAGTTACTTCAAGTAAATACAATTCTCACACAGATCCCATCTTCAAAGAATGTAAATTTCTTAAGCTGGATGACATCTATAGACTCCAACAGCTCAAATTTTATTACAAATTGATCAACAAGGTTATACCAGAATATTTCAGTCGTATTCCATACACATATAACTTTGCAATTCACCAATACAACACACATGGTAAAAACAACTTATTTATTCCCAGAGTTAATCATCAATATGCAAAAAAGTACATCAGACGTAACATTATACAAACTGTTATCAATACTCCAAACATCATCCCTGATAAAATTTATACACATAGTTTATATGGTTTTTCCACTTATACAAAAAAATACTTTACCAAGAACTATGAATCATGTCGTCATATTTCTAACTTACATCTGTCATGTGATAATCATGTAATTATGTTACATTAGTAGGGTGGCTCCCATATAATTGTCTTAATGAGAGCCTCCCTGACCTTACAATGAATTTTATATTGTAGTTTATGTACTTATGATGGTCAACATAAATACTGTCTGTCTGTCTGTCTATTAATATTATATATGGTTGGAGTCAGTTATGGTTGGGGGTGAGGCTAATTTTTGGAACCAATCAGGTGACAAATATAAATAGATACTGTGAAATGTTATTATTTATTGTGGTTAAGCTTATTATTATAAATAGCTATGGTTGGAGTCGGATATGTATACTTACATACATATAATTATATTCTTTATAAAATGGTATAGGTATACACACACACACACGATACATGCGCAACAAGTCCATCTCCGCAGCTATTAACGTCTCTCACCCTCCACAATATTTGAAATATGTACAACGGATGTTTCCCCCCGAAGTTCCAGCTGCCGACGATAAAGCAATAAAAAAAAAAATTGATGCTACTCGTACTCGTGCACTCAACTTATCGTTGATATGTCGAGACTGTTATTAATATAATCACGTTTTAATTGCTACGTAACAATTACAAGTAAAGTTTAGTAAAGCTTGTCCGGTACCACACGACCTACCACCAAGCGAGACATACTTTATGGATGTTCACTAACACATTTAAATTGAAAATTACGAACAAAATGTATGGGTAGTGTTTTGAACTTATCAGTAGTGTTTTGGGGGTACACTTAAAACACTACGGTAGTGTTTTGGGCGTACCCTCAAAACACTACAGTAGTGTTTTTGTGGGGTCGTGTTTTCAACTTACTACACTGGCAGTTGTTTGAAGCAGGACTTGGAAAGGACCATTACCATGTTGTCTGAGCTGTAGTGAAAGGCAATATCAGTGTAGCCATCAATAAATTTGCACTTCTCCCCATTCACAATATCGCGAACTTCTTTTTTTAGCATTAAAATATTTAAAAACGTCTTTAGTGACCTGCATATGACGACTCACAGAAATCGTGAAGAAGTTGAAGTCTCCAGAAATGCTTCAAGATGCAGTAAGCCCTACTGGTGCCAAGGAAACCCACCAGAAAGTACCCAATGTATATGTTTGAAAATATTTTGATCATATATTGCCAAACTGAAGGCAAAAAAAACATGATATGGTATGTTGTTGGTACAGTTGAAACAATGAGATATTTATGTTTGTTACGACATCCAAATGGTACACTTACATAATTTTCCATTGTTTTCACAATTATTCACCAATGAAAATGACATTGTAAGTCTGTCTTGTATATACATCAGGCAATATATTTGATAAACAATGTATATTTTCCCTTACCCGTTAAACATTATAGAGATTGATGTTTGGTCTAGTTTGAATAAATTGTTTAGTAATGTATAGAAAATACGCTATCATTAGGAGTAGAATAAATATCGTGAAAGCATGAACAACCACTTCCATGTGTATTGTTTTACCAAAGGTAATAGTATTGGAAGCATTAAAACATATTCCAAACCCCTTTTATGTATTATCATACTCGGAATAAGAAAAACAACGCACGTTTTTATTAAGTGTGGTGGTTGTCATAATAAACATCATCCACAGGTGTTGAAAGAAATCAGAATTTTCGGCGCATGCCACATAAAAATGGCAATCCGAGCCTACCCGTCAAGAAAGACGTCTTGTAATTCATAGCGCCAACAACTTCTTTCTCCAACATTTCACGCTATCATGTGATCTGTAAATATACACTATGGAGAAATCGTAAAACATTTATTGTTGACTTCAACACACTTCGAAACCTAATCCGGTTGACTATATGTTGGTGATATAATATGCTAAATGGAAGGTTAAAACATCGTGAATGACAAAAACGTCAACAGTCTTCCGTTGTCATCAGGTTACAGTGGCGTGGCGACGAGAAACCCCCATCTTCCGATGACATCACTCGAGCCAGCAACGGAAAGCAGAGTGGTGCTAAAGCTCCAGTTTAGCCTCTCCGGTTCTGGCTCTCTTGATATATATATATACATATTAGATTAGGTTTCGAAGTGTGTTGAAGTCAACAATAAATGTTTTACGATTTCTCCATAGTGTATATTTACAGATCACATGATAGCGTGAAATGTTGGAGAAAGAAGTTGTTGGCGCTATGAATTACAAGACGTGTCTTTCTTGACGGGTAGGCTCGGATTGCCATTTTTATGTATATATATACAGTGTATATATATATATATATATAGTGTTAAAAAAAGCATGATTTTCCGGCGGATGTCACACAAATGTGGTTGATGTGGTGCGCTATATATACGTTTACTTCGACCCTGCTGTGACGCGTCGAATGCTGGTTTCCCTCAACATGTATAATTAATACGCCAGCTAATATATTGGTTTCTCGTATTCCCTTTGACTCAGAAGCTGACTTACACTTGTAACAACTGTTATAATTCCATACCGTGCACTATGCAGACGTAACATTTTACTAGTTACAGCAACAAAGCAGATTCGGCGATGAACGTCACCTTTTTTAATGCTGTATCAGTAGTGATGTAGTCGTCTCCAACACCGGTCATGACCCCAGATCAAAGGCTTTTGCGTTTTTTATAAGTAGGACTCCCTACGTTTTTTAGCAGTAATGTTTTAGTAAACGTCAAAAAAAAAAAAAGTGATTGATGGGTTTCCTTAGAAAGAGGGTGTCGCCCTCTAGTGACTAATCAGGTACTAATTAGGTAAATAAATAGGGTAAATAATTAAGTACTAATTAGTAACAAATGAGTAGCGCATTCACTAGAGGGTAGCACTAGCAATAACTAAAAATAGTAATGGTTATGTAATGGTTATGCGGTGGTGTAATGTGGAGTCACGTGCGCTTCAAATTATATAATGGTAAGAAGGTGTGCTGACATCTAATGACTGAAAAAGAAAGCATGTCCCCCTAGTGACTGAAAAAGGCGCGCGGCTATATAGTGGTTACGCGTGAGGCGCCGCCGTAGTATGTCGTCGACGCGTATACGGTCAGATCAAGCTCGGCGAATTGTTGATGGCGGTGCATATAAGCGATCGTAACGTTGTCGGCGCACCAGTTGTCGCTATGGACGGAAAGTGGAAGCACCCTTTTACGTGTATAGTGTCCGGCCCTACGGGGTGCGGGAAGACTACTTTCGTTGTACGCCTGTTAAAGTTTGCTTCGTGTATGATTTCGCCGCCACCGGAGAAAATTATGTGGTGTTACGGCCAGTGGCAGACCGCTTACGACTCTATGGCCGGCGTAGAATTTGTAGACGGTTTGCCGGATCCGTCGCTTCTGGACACCAAAACGAGGACGCTTCTAGTGCTCGATGACCTTATGTCGGAGACCAATAGTAGCGTCACGACTTTGTTTACTAAAAAAAGTCACCACTGCAACGCGTCCGTCGTACAGCTTTTGCAGAATCTCTTTCCGAAAGGGAAAGAAAATCGCACAATCAGCTTAAACGCGCAGTATATGGTCCTCTTCAAGAGTCCCCGGGACGCTGGACAAGTAGGTCACCTGGCGAAACAGATGTACCCGGGTAGTATCAACTACATGGTGGAGGCGTACAAAGATGCCACGTCGGCCGCCTACGGTTACCTCCTGGTGGATCTGAAACAGGAAACGCCGGAAACCATGCGCCTGCGTACGGAAATTTTTCCCGACGACCTTATTTAGTACGTCTATGTGCCGACGAGACTATAAAAAGGCGGGGCGCGCCGCGGCCGCCGTCATTCGACAGGATGACAGATCGCGTGAAGAGGCACATCCTTGCCATGCAGCTGTTGCGTCGCTACCAACGGAATACGAATCTGAGAAAGGCGGTAATCGCCCACGCGGACGCCGACCTCATCTGCAGTCTGGCCGACTGCGCGTATAACATTCTGCGAGGGAACGTGAAATTGACGCCTAACAACCGAAAAGCGCTGATAAAGTACAGGAACAATTTGCGCAAGTTAGCGTCGAAAAAAGTACCCATCAAACGGAAGAGGACCGTCCTGCAAACGGGTTCGGGCGCGTTTCTGACGGCACTGCTGGCGCCGTTGGCGAGCACCTTTCTGTCCCTCCTCAGGCAGGCTTTCGGTTGATGCAGCACGCGAAGAAGATGGCGCTGGTAGACCCCCGGTTGGTGGAGCGTCTACTTCCGTTACTTTCGCAACCGACCACGACCACGTCGCGTGTGATGAGTAGCCTGGACAGCGACATGAAAGCCGTTCTCGAGCGTGCAGATTTATCCGAAGGCGAAAAGGTGGCGGCGTACAATCAACTGCTGAGTCGTTACAACGCCATGGAGGCGTCTCGCGCGCAGCACCCGATGCGCGTGTCCGTAGTGAAGAACGAGTCGTCGTCGTCCGATCAGCCGCCGCCGCCGCCGCCGCCTACGTCCGATCAATTACCAGGGGAGATGGACAGCGAGGTCGTGAAGAGCGTACCGAAAGTGCTGAAAGAAAAGGCCCGCCTCCTGTTGACGCGACTGAAAGCCGACCCGCTGATTCGCTGGAACGATCGAGCGGAGCTCGTGTACGACGGTACGCCTATCGCCGGAAGCAATATGGTAGATCTCGTGAACCATCTCATGCGAACGAGGAAGAGGTCCCCCGCGCCGGTTGGCTGGGAAGTGTTCGGCGATCATATAAGGCGGCTGAACGTTCCTATGGAGTTCGTCGGCAACCCCCAGCGTCGGGCGTATATACAGCGCGCGCAGAAGCGAAAGGGGCGCACTCAGTCCGTCGAGCATATGCCGTGGTCCAGCTTTTAGCGCCCCCGTAGAGGATGCCCCCCGCCCGAAGATCAGTACTCGTCGTCGTCGTCGCCGTCGTAATTGCGGCGGTCATCGTCGCCGCCCTCTTGTTCGCCGTATTGTCGTCGGCGCCGCACGATCCATGGCGGTGGTGCCCCGGCGGACTCGTGGTGCGCAACGAAAGCGCCAACAACGCGACGGCCGACTGAAGCGCGCCTACTTCGACCCGAAACGGGCAGGTAGTTATGGCGGCGTCGACGCGTTGCACCGGGCGTCCGCGGTGCCCAAGCCGATCGTCGGGCGTTGGCTGGCGGAGCAGGACGCCTATACGCTTCATAAGCCGGTTAGGCGCCGATTTAAGCGACGTCGCGTTATCGTGGGCGGTCGAAACCAGCAGTGGCAAGCCGATCTCGTCGACGTGGCTAAACTGAAAAAGCACAACGACGGCATAGCGTTCCTATTGACGGTCATCGACGTCTTCTCGAAGCGGGCGTGGTGCGTTCCGTTGAAGCGCAAATCCGGTCCGGCGCTCGTCGCGGCCTTCGAGGTGCTGCTGTCGTCGCAGCCGCACGTCCTGCAGACCGACAAGGGGACGGAGTTTCTCAACAGGCCCCTTCAGACGCTTTTGAAGGCGCGCGGCGTCCACCATTTCGTGACGCACAACGAGGAGACCAAGGCGAGCGTCGTGGAGCGATTCAATCGTACGCTGAAGACGCGCATGTGGAGGTACTTCACGAAGCATCAGACGCTGAGGTTCGTGGAGCCGTTGCAGGACTTCGTGCGGTCGTACAACAACGCCTACCATCGAAGCATCGGTAGGAAGCCGGCGAGCGTCGACGCTTCGAATCATGAGAGCGTGTGGCAGCGTCTGTATGGCGGCGGAGGGTGTCAACAAAAATAAAAGCAAACCGAAACTGCGAGCGGGGGATCGCGTACGCATCAGCAAGGCGAAGGGCCTCTTCAAGAAGGGGTACATGGCTAACTGGAGCGAAGAGCTCTTCACCGTCGTAGATTTGCACCCGACCGATCCTCCTGTTTACCGACTGATGGACGACGCCGGCACGATACTGGACGGCACCTTCTACGAGCCGGAGCTACAAAAAGTGATCGTTGCGAAGGACAAACTATATCGGGTGGAAGCCGTTCTACAGAGACGTCGTCGACGACGCGGTAAGGGCGAAGAGGTGCTCGTCAAATGGTTCGGCTATCCGGCCTCGTTCAATAGCTGGATCAACGCCAAGGAACTCGTGGACTATAAGGGCTGATGGCGACGCGTTGTTGGACGGAATACGCAGAGCGCTGGAGACTTTCTTCCTACAACCGCCGCCGCTACCGTTGTCGCTGCGACCGATGCTATCGATGTCGACCGCAACGTCGGCGAACTCGCTCTATGATTTATTTGCGTGACATATAAGGGTTGACGACGACGACGCGTTGGATGCGCCACGCGGGGTGCTGGCGACTGCACGAGGCGGGACTGTGCAACGGCTTTTCGTTTTTTATAAGGGGACCGTGCTGTATTAGTAGACTGCATAGGAGAAGAGGGCCGCGCCACCACCGTCGCCCCCACGCCCGTCGACGAACTCGCTCTATGGTGTGCCTGCGCGATAAAGGAACGACGCCGTAGCGTCGGACGGCAGTAGCGCGATGTGTACGGACGAGACGACAGCAGCAGCAGCAGCAGCCAATGCAACCGCCGGCCACCGCCGTCGACTCAAGCGCATTTGTTGGTACACCCGCCGACGACTCATGCGTCTCTGTGGGTGCGCCCGATGCCGTCGACGCCTCCTCCGTCACGAGCGTTCCGTGGCGTCTCTGCGGCAACGAATGCCCTAAGGCCGAGATCGTCTTCCTGTGCCAGATCGTCGTCCTGTACACGGTGATCGTCGTCAGTATATACAATCTAACGCGCAGCATGGGCGACTCCAACCTGTGGACGGCGCTGCTGAGTAGTTGCCTCGGCTACCTACTGCCGAGTCCGTCTATGAGACGCGATGGCGTCGTCTGACTTTTACGTGACGGTGCCGAGCAACGCGTCTATGAAGGCGCACCCCGAAAACACGTTGACGCACTACACGACGAATCTGCCGCAGCGCGTCGACCTGTCGGGGCAGTGGGAATGCGGGCTGGTGTCGCTACAGTACACGCATAGCTGGTACAATGTGAGGCCGGCGGACTCCTATTTCTTCGTGGCGTGCGAGACTGGGGAGGTGGGCGTTTTCACCACCGAGTCCGGGGGCAAAATTGCCCGACAGGGCAACATTCCGCACGGCTTTTACAACAACGCCAAAAAGCTGATGCGCAAAATCAACGAGGCGTTAACGAAACTGAGCACCGACACGGTCAAGGCGCGAATAGTGTACAGAGCCATCACTAATCGGATGACGTTGCTTCTATCGCCGGGCGTCGAAATTAACATGCCGCGGGACGGGCGCCTGAAACAGATACTAGGCTTCGAGTCGAAATATATCGCGAGTTACTGGTCGCCCGCGGACGGTGGCTCCCTGCCCCCGGGGTACCTGTTCGAGTTCGAGGCGAGCCACCCGGTGGACCTGAACGGCGGCGTCGACACCCTGTTCGTGTACACGGACATCGTGGAGTCGCGCATCGTCGGCGAAGTATTTGCCCCCCTCATCCGATCCGTCCCCGTCTACGGTTCGAACGGCAGCATCGTATCGAACATCTTCAACAGCGTCCAATACGCGCCGCTCCTGCGGCGCCAATTCGATTCGATCGAAATAGATATAAGAGACGACCTCGGTCAGTCGATACCATTCGAGCACGGAAAAGTCGTGACGACGCTTCACGTCAGACGCTGCAAGTCGAAACTGTTCTGACGATGACGCGAAACGTGTACGAGGACTACTACACGCGGCAGGTCGGCGGCGGCCTGCCGGTGTTCGTAGGCGCCCGATCGCAGCGGGGGCACGGACTGGGTAATCTCTTCGGCAGCCTGTTTCGAAGCGCCATGCCGCTCATCAAGAGAGGGGCCGTGGCGTTGGGGAAGCGTGCGCTCAAGACGGGCGTGCGCGTGGCGCAGGACGTCGTCGCCGGCGGCAATCTGAAACAGGCGGTAAAGAGGCGCGCGAAGGAGACGGGCGCCGACCTTCTCGACGGGCTGTTGAATAGGCCTCCGCCGCCGAAAAAGCGACGACGACGCATAAAGCCGCCCGGCAAACCGGCGACGGCCAGTAAGAAGAGGCGCCGTCGAAAGAGGCCGAGCGACGACGTATTTCCCGCGTAGTAGGATGGCGTTCGTGCATCGGTAGTCGTAAAGAGCTTTACCTTGGCGCCCTTCTCGTCGGGGGCCGCTGAATGCCATCCCGCGGCCGCCTACGAAAAAGCGACGATACATCAAGCCGACCGGCAAGACGGCGACGGACAGTAAGTGGAGGCGCCGTCGAACGAAGCAGACGTATTTTCCAGCGCCGCCGCAGGATGGCGTTCGTGCATCGGCAGTCGTGCGAGGGCGTAAAGTCCGAACTGGACCTGTTCAGCGTTCCGACGACGCAGACGAGCACCGAGAGCGGTCAGTGGATCGATCACCAGCCGATGACGGCCCTCGACGCTGGCGGCCCTATCGAGTTTCTCATTCCGGGCTCCGGAGACGACTATCTGGACCTGTCGTCCGTTAGACTGTACGTGCGCGCCAAGGTGGTGAAGGGGGACGGTACCGCTCTCGCGAACGACAGCGTCGTGGCGCCCGTCAACAATTTCCTGCATTCGATGTTCAGTCAGGTCGACGTGACGCTGAACGGCACGCTCGTGACGCCGTCGTCGAATACGTACCCGTTTCGGGCCTACATCGAGACCCTGCTCAGTTACGGACCCGACGCCAAAAAGTCGCAGCTCGAGGCCGACCTGTGGTGCAAGGACACCGCCGGGCGCATGGAGGCGACCAACAACAACAACGGCGGGTACGCGCATCGGCACGACTTCATACACGATAGCCGCGAGTTCGACATGATAGGACGCCTGCACGTCGACGTGCTCATGCAAAACCGGTGCCTGTTGAACGGCGTCGACCTGAAGATGCGACTGGTGCGAAGCAAGGACGCCTTCGCGCTCATGGGCGACGTCGTCGATCCGGGGTTCAAGATCGTTCTGCTGGAGGCCTACCTGCAGGCGCGCAAGGTCAAGTTGAACCCGGCCGTCCAGTTCGGCCACATCAAGGCGCTGACGCACGGGACGGCCAAGTATCCGATGCGCCGCATCGACTGCAAGGTGTTCTCGATACCGCAGGGTACGATGTCGCACACGCACGAGAACGTCTATCTGGGCACGCTCCCGAGACGCGTGTTCATGTGCCTGATCGACAACGACGCCTACAACGGGGCCTACGATAAAAACCCGTTCAACGAAGCACAACGACATCAACTTCTTCGCCCTCTACGTCGACGGACGCCAGGTGCCGAGCAAGCCGCTGCAGCCGGACTTCGCGCATCGGCGCTACATCCGAAGCTATATGAACCTGTTCGCCGCGACGGGGAAGGCGTACGAGGACGAGGGGTTCGACGTGACGCGCGGCGAGTTCGGCAGCGGCTACACCATATTCGGCTTCGACCTGTCGCCTGACTGCTGCGACGGCGAACACTTCAACGTCGTGCGTACGGGGAACCTGCGCGCCGAGATCCACTTCGCGCTCGCGCTCGCCCGGACGGTGAACGTCGTCGTGTACGGGGAGTTCGAGACGGTGCTCGAAGTCGACAAGAACCGGAACGTCGTGTACGACTTCTGAGATGGACACGTTTCAGCTGATACGTCGCCTGGCGATCGACGCGTACACTAAAAACATCGTCGTGGGTGTCGTGCCCAAAGACAAGCTGCCGGGGCGGCGGCTCACCGCCTACCCGACGGCGTTCGTGTGCAACACCGACGACGGCGACGAACCGGGAGAGCACTGGGTGGCCGTCTACGTAGAATCCGACCGGCGAGGCGAGTACTTCGATTCGTACGGCCGTCCACCGCTGCACGCCGACTTCCGCGACTTCCTGAACCGCAACTGCGATTCGTGGACGTACAACGACAAGCGACTGCAGAGCGGCGTATCTAACGTGTGCGGACAATATTGCGTCACCTACCTTCTCTTACGATGCCGCGGAATGCCGCTAAGCGGCTTCAAGTACCTGTTCGTCCCCGATAGGGTGGCCAACGACTGTCTCGTATTCGACTGGCTAAAGCCTCATTGAACGCTGCCTATTATTATTACACGACGGAGAATCCGAACCGACTTTGTTGGACCCGCCGGTCGCGGGCTCCTCGCCGCGCTAGGCAGGCAAGACCGAAGTAGTAAGGTTGTATTGTAGCGCGTCGCCTATCTGCTCTTATTGCGAAACCGCTAAGCGGCTTCCGGTGCCCGTTATCGCTTGCTATTACCGAAGTAGTAGTTAAATAAAACAACGATGAAAACAGTACCGAGTGTTCACATTTTTATTCGCACACATACATACATACATAGGGCCCTACCCCTAGGGGTAGGGAGGGAGGTCCCTCGTTATACGAGTATCGGCGCCGTGGTGACGCCGTCGTCGAGCACGCGACGTTTGGCGTAGAAGTAGCTTAACGCCGCGCGCTCCTGAATGTACGTCAGCACGGACGACTCCTTCACTTGGAAGCCGCGGTTCCGGCCGCCGGCTCTCCGTTGGCTGCGCAGCACGTCGAGGAAGGCGTCCTTGTCGACGTCGTTCTGACGCTTGCTCAGCCCCTTCGTACTGTACTTGTCGCCCTCACCGTACTCCTCGCGCCGAAGGGCGGTTACGCCGGCCTCGTGATAGCGCGCGAAAATGATCGAGGGGCCGCCGACGATCTGCGACTGTAGGAGCCGGTGCAGGTCCTTGTTCGATTCGTTGAAGAGCGTGAAGTGGAGCGACGACGGCAGATCGTTGAACAGGTACAGCAGCGTCAGGCCCGGCACGCTGATGGCGTCCTTGAACATGTCGATGAGGCGCTGATGATAGAAGGCGAACTGCTTGTCGATGGCCTCCAGGAACGGCACCACGTCCCTATTGTTATACCACACGAGGTAGTCCCGCAGCGTCGTCATCCCCTCGTCGCGCCATACCCGCGCGCAACCCTCGTACTCGGCGGCGGAGATGCCTTCGCGCTTCAGGCGCCTGTAGAAGACCTCGCGCGGCGGCAGCCGGGTCTCGTCCAGTTTTCGCAGGTCGTCGAGGTACTCGTAGGGGAAGTGCCCCTTCGTAGCCTCGCCGCCGTAGTCCTTCAGAAACCGGGCGTAGCTGACGCCGGGGGCCAGGTAGTTGGTGATGTCCAGGAACTTCAGCGTCGCCGTCGTCAGGCACATGAAGTTGTTCTGACGCTTGATCGTGAACGCCGACGAGATGCTCTGCGCCTCGTCGGTCATGAACAGGGGCGTCAGATATTTCTTAACGACGTTCAAGTCGTACTTCCCCGAATTGAAGCCGAGGACGGGGAGACGGCGCAGGTGCTGCCACAGACGGTCGCCGAGCACCGTGTACGGGCTCTTATCGCGCGCCGCCTCCGCCACCGTCGCGTGCGCCCGCCATTCGGCGTCGAGCGCGTCGATCGCCGCGAAGGTCGCGTCGAACGACGGCCGCAGAGCCGCGCACGCCGCCTCGCTCATGGCCTCCAGGGCGTCGATCAGGCGCTTCGCGAGGTCGCCCGAATCGCCGGACGTCACGAAGCAGCGCGCCGACTCGTGTCCGGGGACGTTCGAGGCGACGCTCACGCTGAGTAGCTCGTGTCGCGCTATCCACCGGCATTTGGCGCTGTCCGCCGGCAGATCGTGATCGTCGAAGTAGCACGCAAAATCGTACGTCGCCCTGTACGGATAGTAGCGCAGGCGTTCGTCCACGTAGACGCCCTCGTCCTCCAGCTGCTGAAACACGGACGGCGTCGGATGGTAGACGCCGCCGGGAAAGACGTGGCGAACGCCGCCCTCGCACGTCGCCTCGTGACACCGCAGCCGACTGGCGGTGCGCCACAGCGAATCGCCGCACTTGCCGCATCGATACGAACGACAGAACAGCGACACGTCGGCTATGAAGGAATAGTGCGTCTCGAACAGATTGACGCTGATGGTGGTGGGGTAGCGATGGAGGGAGCGGCGGACCACTTCGGCGGTGGCGTCCTCCGCCGCCGACAGCCGATACACGGTCACATTCGTTTCGAAGGCCGCCTCCACCCGGCCGAGTTCGTTCAGCGGGACGCCGGCGAACGCGCAGTAGGGTTGGCCGCCGTAGTCGGCGTAGAGCCTTAAGGCGGCGGCCGTCAAATCGTCAGCGCGAAAGTCGGCGCCCCGATGCAGCGCCAGACAACGGAAGAGGCACAGGTTGTCGGCGTACGGACGGCTGTGGCGATCGTTCACTAGGCTGACGAGCCCCTCGTTGCGGCGCAGATAGGCGGGGAGGCGCTGCTGGCGTGCGCACCCGATAGGATGGTGGATGATGGCGTTGAGGAAGTACGTAACGTTCGTTACCAACTCGGCGATCCACCCCGAGTCGGGTCGCTGCGCGATCACGTACTGCAGAACGTCGGGCTGCCGGGTGGCGTCGAGGAAGCTTTCGAACGACGCGGCGTCGGAAACGAGGACTGGCGAGTCGAGATAGCGTCCGCAACAGTTACACGAAGAATGGTAGTAACGTAGTCGACCCGTCTCCCTGTGCCGCAGGATAAACCCGTACGATAAGTTTATTTTAAAGGCCCGAGTCTGCGCCTCGAACATCAGTCGTAGTTGGGCTTCGTGCGCGGCCGTATCCCCGTGGCCGGACAAATGGAAATTATACCTAGATTGAACGGATCTGCGCGCCACAGACGTACGGATACTCGCCCAGTAGTCGCGCACGACGCTCTGTAGGTCGTCGTCGACGACGTCGTCATCGCGACATAAATGGTGCACCCTATCGGCTTGCCCATCGTACGATCAATTGCATTTTGGACACACCTCATCGGCGACGCCGCAAGTTCGCAGATGCCGCAACATACTACCGCGCTGCTCGAACGATCGATCACATTTCGGGCATACCTATTCATCGCTGCCGCATGTTTTTAGATGCTTCGACAAATGAAAAAGACGGACGAACGATCGATCGCATTTCGGACACACGTGCATCGTCGGTCTAGGCGCGCACTCGGAACGCCATTAACTACGACGAAACGCGCCGACACCACTTATAAGGCCGCCGTCGCGCCTAGCGACCGCTAGGGGGAGCTTTTTCTGAACGGCGGCGGCGGTTTTCTCGCAGCTCTGACCGTCAGGTGGCGGCTCTGCTGGCCCGTCGTCCTTGGACCGCCGAGGTGGCGACAAAGTTTTTGTGTTCGTGGCCGACAGGGGAGCAACGTTTTTGTGGTGGCCGACAGGTGGCAGCGCTGTGCCTGCCGAGGGATCGAGGCGACGGCACAGTTTTTTTTTTTTACGTTTTGTAGTAGAAATTTCGCCAGTCAGCTGCGCCCGGATACGCGCAGCGGCAAAGTTTTTGTTTACATTTTGTAGTAGAAATTTCGGCTGTCAGCTGCGCCCGGATACGCGGAGTGTTTTTGTGCAGTAGTTGGACAGGCGTTCGGTAGCGGCATTGAATGTCAGCAACGTGTTTTGTTTTTTGGATGGCGTCGAATGTCAACAACAGGAGGCGGGAATTGAATTATTTTCATACGTTTTATTAAGCAGCCTCGCACTACTACATCACCACAGTAAGGCTTTATGCCACGGTAAACAGTAAAGAGGCTTTATGCCACAGCAGAGTAAATAATAAGGCTTTACGCCTCCATCAGCGGCCTATAGGCCATAGCGAAATGAAAATATAATGTTCATCGGTAAAAAATACATATTAAGTGTTCGGAGGGCCTTATGCCACAGCGGAGTAAATAATAATAAGGCTTTAAGGCCACAACAGCGGGACTATTGGCCGCCCGATTAAGTTCATCGGCTCTATGCCATATTCAATTCGCCCTGCTAATGTTCATCGGCGTACCTACTACTAATAATAAGGCTTTATGCCATAGCGAAATGCAAAATATAATGTTCAATTATTAAATGTTCATCGGCAAAATACATATTAAGCGTTCGGCGGAGAAAACGTCGCCCCATCAGACGTCGAAGCATGCCCTTTTCAACAGGTAATACTGCACGGCGACCTCCAACAGCGAACGATCGAACGGCGCCGTCCAATCCGTCCCCATGAGCCAGTCGGCTACCTGGCGCATGAGGGAGCCCTCCGAAGCGCGATCGCCGCGCACGCAACGCTCCTCCAATACCGAGAGTATACGAATAGCGGGCAGCAACAACGTCTGCAGCAGAAAGCTGTCGAGTGATATTGAAAAAAAGCACACATTCGATGCCGCCACGTTATCGTACAGAATGTTGTACCGTCGGCTCGGCTTCCTTCCCCTGTAGCCGCACATGTGAACGAAGGGGCACCCCTCCTCGGGAGGGCACTCACCACATTCTTGGCGCGCGGTGTCCATCACTCGTTCGCCAATTAACTCGGCAAACGTGGCCATCATACAGCGCTGCCGGCAGGCGTACGAGTGCAGAACGCTCCATTCCGAGTCGGCCTGAAGCGTGCCCACGATCACAGGGCGTTGTTGATGTTTGTTGCGGGCCCACGGAATGAAGTCCTCCGACGAAACCGACAACACGTCCAGAGGCAGTGGAGACGCTGGCACGGCTGTTGCTTCTGCTGTCGCCACCACCACCGGGGTTAATGGCACGGCTGCTGCTTCTGCTGTCGCCAACACCACCACCGGGGTTAATGCAACGTACGTGGGCGTCGCGGCGTCGCTCACCGGCACGTGCGGTGGCATGGGCTGCGTGTCTTCCGCCTCAGGAGCGCACGGCCAGTACGGCATCGCTTCTTCTTCTTCTCTCGTCAGCGAGGGCGGCGGTGGAGTGTTGGCGCCAGCGAAGCATGGCCGAGGCGTCGTTTCCTTCTTAGCGCGCTTCTCGGCAGGGGGTGCGCACTCGTCAGCAGCATCGAGAATTCCACGCAACGCAGCAGCAATTACAGCGTCCTACAGAACAATAACTAAAGCAGCAATTACAACGTCCTACAGAACACTAGCCAAACGTTAGTCATTCAAGCGTATACGCCGGGTTCGCTCGCCTTCTTCGACACGACCCGCACATCACGGACAGTATACGTGTCCAGTATGCCACCCCACACGACCTTGTGCACGGTCAGCTCCAAGACTGTGCCAACCAGGCTCGCCACAAAGCTACTGCGCAACTGGTCTGGCAACAGGCCTGACACATGATCGGCATCGTAATCGCCGATCGACGAAATCGCTTCGTCGAACAGGGTGATCCAAATGCTGGCCTCAGTGTCGGCGTCCTTTTCGTCTTCCACCAAGACGCGCACCGAAAAATACGTCTTCGCCTTTGCCTGCACACCGTGTACAGCGCACACCCGACCACCGCTTTCAAGGCCTCGCACTTTGCGCTTGCAAACGCCACAGCCGATGTACGTGCATTTACTTTTCCAAGCCACGCCAACGATTGTTACGGGCGTAACAATCTTATACGCGCCATCGCAGGCTAGCACGAACTCTTTCAACGATACCTCGGACGTCAGCGCGTCCGCACTCACCACGGCCTCAAAAGAGGGCGCCGGCTTAGTAGGCGCCACGTCGGCAGTCGGAAGCTCCTTCGCGCTGGCCTCCGAAGCAGGTTTCGTTTTGCCACCAGACGCCACCGTTGGAGGCTCCCTCAGCTTGCTGCTCTTCTTTGGTGGCGCCTCTCCGTGAGCGGGCGGCGGTGACCTGATCAAAAACGCTCTGCAACACACAAAGTTACTGCAACGGTAACAACACCACAGCGACGATACATAGACGTTCTCCGCCCAGCCCCCTATATAAGCGCTTTGCACGCGGCCCGCACGCGGCCCCCGTGAGCGAGCGCACGCGCGCCACAAAGCAGCCGACTCTTACAAGGTTACTAAAACTGAAAAAAATATCTCGGTCAGCCTAGTGCACTAACAGAACGCCTCTTTTATTTCCTAATATAAGCTTACCATAAGATTCTCTAGCCCCCACTGACTATTATAGACCGCTTAGTTTGCGATCATTTCACCTTTAACGGTCGTTTTAAACACTTACAAACAGTTACATAAGCGCGTTATATAAACAGTGACGTCAGCCCCTTATGTAAGGCTACGGCGTACGTGTCTAGGCCGCCACACGTTACCGCGCGCAAAACAGCGGCGCAACAACTGCGCAATTCATTTCTCACGATGGAGCCGACCGACCAAGTTCACAATTATGCGGCCAACCCCCAACTACCACAAAACAGGTACGTTTTGCTAACTCAACTAACACTGGCTTTCCTCACATTACTGCTTTCTTTTATAACGTTCACTAACTAACTAACTAACTATTTTTTACAGCGAGCCGCCTCCCCAAAACGCCGGGATTGGCGCTGCACCGACGACTCCCCAAGTCGCCGGGAATACGCCGACTCCTCCCCAAGCCGCCGGGAATAGTGCTGTTCCGCCACCTATCCGTCTACCCCCACCCCAACGCCCCGGAGAAAGGCACGCTTAACGATACTAACTAAATAACGCTCCCCCCTTTACAGACCGCTTTTTTTAAATTTACCTTTATTTGCAGACGCCTATTACGGACTTTTGATAAACCCTATAGCTGCTTTTCCGGCTTAACGTGCGCCCCACTATTTACAAACGCCCCCGTTACAGACTTAATGAATACTCCTTTTTTACAGGCCCCACCTAAAAGAGACGCACCATTACTTTAATACTTTTTTCATACTTGCAGACGAAACATCGCCGGATTCGATACACTGCATATAGGGCGCGGGCAAACCCTTGCGCGCCCCTCACACCGAAATGGCTTCATTAATAGATCAAGAATAAATTTGAGCCCAGACGATATGATTATGATTGATAGAACCCCGCGCGCCGATAGGCCTGGGGCCACATTGTTCCTTGGACGTCGCCGACGACGTCACACTACCGACCCTTAACACTTTTCCTTCTCCCACAGATATCGCCTATTGATCGTGGCACCCGAACTAGTCAATCGGCTCCTTCCCCTTGCCAACCACACTCACCGGAATGGACACCCGGCAGGACGAACCCCGCGCGCCAGTAATCGCCACCCCGACGATAATTGAACTTTTCCTTTTCACCACAGAAGACACCTCTTCGTGATCGCCCCTGAACTAACTCATCGAAGATACGCCATCGGCCGGGACGTTGTGGTACACTTCGTTGAACCTACCCCTCGCCCAATCAGCTTCCCATCGTCACCACACCGCCGCCCACTCTTAGCCGTCGAGCCACAACAACAACAACAACAACAACAACACGACACAGAAAACTTCGACAGCGACGGTTACAGTAGCACCGACGATGAACCTTTATTATTTCTAGCCACACCTGCAGACAACCCCCAACCAGAAGAAGAAGACGAAACTTTCACGCACCCCTTCTCATTTGCTTCCATATTTCCACGTCCTCAATTTCTCCTCCCCTCATTTGCACCACATATTCCAGCCCATCTTTCCGTTCATTTAAGTTACCCTGCACAGCCACCCGGCCGCCACGGCTTTGGCCCACCACCACCCGATCATGACCCCTTTCCGCCGCCTCCATCTTCATAATAAATTCACCGTTCATCTGTATACCAATAACATTTATTTCTCACCGTTTATTGCTGTTTCTGTGTTTCGTTTCGTATAAAGCGCGCCACCAGCATTCCAACTCATACACGAATAACACCATTCCAAAGGCTGCCTATATTCCAACTACACACATTCGTCGTTGCAACACCAAACACCAGCGGTCTCCAACGCCACAAGCTTAATACAAGCGCACAGCCCAACTTATTCTGACAGCTCCGGCCCCCAGCTGCTATAACGATATTGCAACGCCGATGCACGCGTATCAGCTGTTACCAAACATCAGCTGTTACCGAACGCGCACGGCCAGATGATAGCCGAAATAAACATTTATCCGGCCTTCCGACAAACAACGCACATAAACTCCAACAGAGCAGACTGACATACGATACCCCCATTCACCAGTGAGTCGTGAAAACCAGGCCACTCGATTACCCTCCTGATCTCCAGCGCGCCAGGCGTAAACTAATCCGGCCGATTAACCTCGCTGATCCCCAGGCACGCCACTGCACCGCGTTACAGCCTAGAAGCTTCTAGAAGCTTCTAGAACCTTCTAGAACCTTCCCGTGAGTCGTGATATTAACCTCGCTGATCCCCAGGGACGCCACTGCACTCTAGAACCTTTCCCACCTCCCCCGTATACCTAATTAATACTAATTAGTCGATAATTACTATTTTTAGTTATTGCTAACGTTCTCCTCCAATAATTGCAATACTCACTTATTACTAATTAGTACTTAATTACCCTAATTAGTCACTAATTGACTAATTACTATTTTTAGCTTATTGCTAGTGCTGCCCTCTAGTGTATGCGCTACTCATTTGTTACTAATTAGTACTTAATTAATTACCCTATTTATTTACCTAATTAGTACCTGATTAGTTACTAGAGGGCGACACCCTCTTTCTAAGGAAACCCATCAATCACTTTTTTTGTTTTTGACGTTTACTAAAACATTACTGCTAAAAAACGTAGGAAGTCCTACTTATAAAAAACGCAAAAGCATTTGATCTGGGGTCATGACCGGTGTTGGAGACGACTACATCACTACTTGTATCTGCTGTAAGCATACCAGCTGTCGATATAAACTTTGAATTGCTTGACTTAAGGCTCTTGTCGGGTCTCCAGCGTAGAGATCACGTAATTTATCACCGTCCTCCACGCATAGCGCTCGGTCCACGGCCATCCGCTCGGCCTCCTCAAGCGTGAGGCCCAGGCTGTCCAGATCCTGCTTGACGCAATCAATCCATCGTCGGCGAGGGCGACCACGGGGACTTTTCCAGCCGGCGTTATGTGGGTGGGATTGGTACACCTGTGATGCATGTCACCATTCTTTTTGATGTCATTCACAGTATAGTATAGATAAATAAACAACATACTTCAATGAAAGTGACATAACCAACTGAGAAAATATCAGTAAAAACGTAAACAAATGTGTTGTGTTACTGAGCTATAGAAATATAATCTGTTACTGAGCTACGCTACGGTGGAGGCTAGTTTAGCGGCTTAGTGGACCTAATTACTATTCGTAATGATGCGCTTTGCGATATGACTTATGTCTGTGACCACTGACCTAACATCCGGTAAGTAAAGTCTTATTAGAATATCAGCAACGTGCACTGATTGTAGCGAGTGGGACAAATTACGGGAGGTAGGGATATTTATCAATGTAGCGACTATAAAAGTAAATAAAATTGTCTGAGAAATACGAGCCAGTGGCTGTGTAACGATCGCGTACCGCCAACCGGTGTAGCTGGGCTGTACTGTAGGGCATAGTTATGTCAAAGTGTAACTAGTTTTAATTTGTACGTCTGAATACCGAATGGCGAAAATACGTTACCTCAACTTCAAGAAGGTAGCAACTTTGCGAGTTTAGCCAAAATTAATATTCAGTTCACGTTAAATTATTACTGTTTTAGATCAATCATCAACTGAAAGATAGATGTACAATTTTTTATTTTATTTCAGATATGGAAAGCTGTCACCAATCACAGGTGGCGCCACCTCATGCTTATTTTATATACAAAATTATGTTGCAGGAAAGATCGAGTTTCGTTATTAATTTAAATGATTGGCTGACGAGTGACTTATCAACAGCTGGTACGCTTACATTACTATTGTCACTAACCAGAGGTGGCGTCACCTCACGCACATTTTACCAATATTTATGTTACGGGAAAGGTCGAGTTTCATTATTTGAATGCTTGGCTGACGAGTGACTGTATATTCAGTTACACCATTAGTGTAGGCCCTTGTGCAATTGCGTGTAGAGTGTTTGGTAAAAACAAACTTTCATTTGACTATGAGTTTTTATGCTATAATGTTATTTGGTAAACAATAAAAGGGTGGCAAATTGTCAAAGCAGGATACGTTTACCACATTCAAGATGGCCAACCAGCATGCGGATTGCGCTAATTTTCATAATAATATTATTTTAACTAATTCCTTGCATATGTGTAATGGTGCCTGGAGCCCTTACATGGATACTACCCTTTTATATTAATACTAGTCGAGTTACGTTGCACGGAGAAAAAAGGCAGTCGTAGGCCTGTCTTTTCCAATTTAAGCCACACTGTACAACAACTGGTACGACTAGTCCAGAGGTAGTTGGAGGTAACCGTGCACTAAAGGTCCCACAATGTTTTTTTGTTGATTTTGAATCTTCATACTGTGGAGAATCAGAATCAGAAGGGTGGCAAGCTGTCACCCTTGGGCGTTTTGCAGAAATGGCTGGTTTCTATGGCAACCCTATCTCACTTTTGGGTAGAAATGAGAAATACGAATATATTCATATATTAGCAACTATGACATATGTTATATTCACTAATATGTCCATTTCTATGTTTTTCGATGTGATGAATCCATTGGAAACGCTATATTGATGATCCAAGGTCAAGGTCATACGTAAATGTCACAGGTCAAACCAAACATATACATCAGTTTCATGAAATATTATGAAACGAAGCATAATATACCAGAGTTGGTATACACAAAACACACTCACACATACGTACACACACACACACACACACACACACACACACACACACACACACACACACACACACACACACACACACACACACACACACACACACACACACACACACACACACACACACAACAAAACTATATTAACATTATATTATAGCAAAACGAAAGTGGCAGGCCACCTCACAGCTTGGCATCAATGAGAAAAACGAATATACGCATATAGGAACAACTATGACTGTATATTTATGTTATTCGACGTGTGGAATGCGTTGGACATATTATGTTGATGATCTAAGGCCAATGTCATACTTAAATGCCAAGGTCACGCCAAAACAATGCTAATATATTCCTTGCGATATTGTGGAATGTAATCATTCGTTCAGTCAACTTATCTTGTTGTTTATAATTCAGCATTTTCATCTTCCTCGTCAGATGCATATTGTACTACCATCGTGTGTTCATTGCAGCAGTTCACTCCACCTTCACAATGGCAGAACAGTGAACATGGCAACATTGCCGACGAACACGAGCATCTAGATGATCTACAGTTGTTGCAAGTACACTTGATGAATTTCAAAATGTCTTCTGGAGCGGCTGCCGCGTCGCTTGGTAGCACCACTGGTCGCAAAGTTGCGTTTACTGCATCTGCTGTCTATCCATATTGGAGAGGATCTACGCCAGGTGGAGTAACCTGGGTAGCATGTTTCCAGATGCAGGTTTGCAAGTGAGCTCTCATCACATTTAGTCGAAAGGCCTCATTGGTGGGAGGCAGATACATCAGCTTTGGAGCCGAGACAATATTTGCCCTTGCAGTTTTCAATTTCCACATCTTGTAGCGCACATCGCTCATAGTTGTGGCTTCAGCAAATCCATAGCAAGCAACTACGAATGTTGTAGATTGTTGGACTATATCTGCAATTTGAGCTGTAGGCTCGCCCAGTTCCAAAAGTTGATAGCCTGATTGAAGGACTTTCACTGTTTTAGCCTTTCCAATGCCACAGTACTGAGCCACAGTGTCACAGCCTGACAAGGCGTGAGCTGCTAGTAGTTGTCCTGCAATGTTTTGTGCATGTGCGCACTTGCTTGGATGTCAATGGATTTCCTGTCTGTGAATATCGCTTCCATCGTTACAAAGCAGGTGAGGTTTCCTTGTTGGTAGAAATGGATTAACAGTACGAACACGTCAGTATCATCCGAAATGACATTGACATTACAGTTCAAAGCACCAGCTTCCACAATGAACATCAAATGGTGGATGATGATCACATCAGCCTCTTCATGGGTGTTTCTCATGTCTTCCAGGTCAATCATTATGCCGTTGTTGATTTCTACAGGGACCGGATCACTTCCTGTTACCACAAGTTTGTGGCGCATCGTTTTTAGCTGTTTCCCTGTTCCCGCAGAGTCTCAACGATCAGATCGATCAGTTGTACTTTGTTATATGTCACAGTTAACACAACTTTCTGTGATGGGAGTAGCATCGAGCGTGAGAGTTGGTGGTGTCTGCTTGCTTCCTTCACTTTTGCTATACGGGTGACACCTTTGATACTGTAGTCGACGTATCTGTCAATCACCAAATACACATCAGTCCTTCATATTTCTTGCCACATATGCAACAAAGTTGTCAATAAATTGTTGCACTGTACCTTGTGTTGGCCAATGAACTACCCACAGTACGGCTGATCCGTCACACTGGTAGCTTTGGGCGCAGTTCTTGCCGGCACGTCAACTTTGAGCTTGTTCTTTAGTGTTAACGTATTTGTTGCTAATCTCATTTCTCCAGCGTTAGTGAACATTGAAGTAGGCATCGGGGCCAACTCGTACTTCAGAGCCTTCTCAATGTCCATGTCTCTGCCAGAAGCCTGCAGACGAATGATGCGCGAATAAATCAGATTGGAGTCGTATACCTTTGTGGAACCTACTTTGGTGTGTCGTTTCGCGGCTGCCATGGTATGCACTTGTTTGGAAAGAGTATCGTGGAACCCGAGAGGCCAACTGCTTTCATATTGGTTTATCATCTGCTGACCTATTGACATAGCTTCATGTACATTCACCGCAGATTCAGTAGCTATTCTGCCACTCACAATGTGGACCAACTGACTCTTGCAATTTCTGTTTGATTTTCGATCTGTCTTGATCAGCCTAGCTTTCGTTTCCTCTTTGTGAAGATGTTGGTGACATTTCTACTCGTAGGTCATGTCTGAAATGTCTTTGTCCAGGACACTGCAAGTGTGAAAACTGAGCGCCCACGTCTTCATTGTGTTTGGCTTCAGCGTAATACCAATTATACCAGTGGGTCCCTTTCCATACCGCAGGAAAGTTGTTTCGATCATCATGTCCGTCCACATGCCATTCCATATTCCTGGAGTGTGCCGGGTAACATGATCTCCATTCATGAACCTTACGAGGACGTCTGTTGGGATCGCCACAACTGTGCGCAGATAATAAAGACCATAGTGAACATAATTTGGGTGACGAGCAGCAAAGAAGTAGGGCATCATATACTCCACAGCAAGCAGATGAAGTGCCTAGTCTGCATCCTTCTCAGCTCGACAAAAACAGCATCATTAGTAGAACAGGTTTGATCAACATATCTACCCAGATTTTCGTGGTTCTGCTTTGGCTAGCTGTCGTGTACTGGCCGTGGGCTGTGTGTACAACGACATTATAGAATGAAGATTCTCGTAGAGAAAGTATGAACACGTTTATTGTGAAACAGGCGGAACTCGAGATTCAAAGGAAAAGAGGAAACGGGGCATGGTAAACGGTTCCGCGATCAAGGATCTAACATTCTTCCCCCTTTAAGAAAAACATAATTAGTATAATTATAACAATGTAAACTTTTAACGCAAACGAGAGTCACTTATACGTATCAATGTCATATCTAAGATAGATAGTATGCAATTGTTTATAGTACTAATCTAGTGCTCTCGCGACTAGCTACAGCTACCGAAACATAGTCTATTCTGGCTATCTTGATCTATGCATTGTCCGTTATGACAGTAATATAGACTTTACAAGTTCAATCTGTCCGGTGGCTTCACCACTCTGTATGATCTTCTCAGCGGTACTACCACGTCTGGTACTACACAGGACTGCGACCGTTCAACTGTTGGTCTTGAGATCACCTCTCCTGTGGCTGTACCCGTAGTCACGTCCGAGTTGCCAGATGATAGTGGTGGTGTCGATGGTGTTCGCTCGAACCGAGGTAGTACTTCACGCTCTGCAAGCCTCGGTGGAAGTTGAGGCTCTTCAATCCTCAGTGGTACCATACGCTCTTCAGTCGACTCGATCGGCCTTCTCTCGCGCAAATGATCCTGGTGACGCTTCCACATTCTGTCATCCTGCAGACGTACCGCGAAGGTCAGCGGACCCAGCCGGTTCTCTATCACCGTAGCGACACATTTCGGTTGTCCCTGAAAGTTCAACGCCCAGACACAGTCTCCTGTCATGAAACTTCGCTTCACTGCTCTCTGGTCGTGGCGTTCTTTGTCTTCTTCCTGTTTGCGCAAGACTCGGTTCTGAATGGATGGTCGTAGAAGATCCAGTCGTGTGCTCGGTGGTGTCTTCAACACAAACTCTGTTGGAGCTCTGCCGGTTGTAGCTTGTGGAGTTACCCTGTAGCGTGCTAGGAAGGTGTAGAGACGATCTTCTAGGTTGCCATTTGTCTTCTTCAACCCTGCTTTTACAGTCTGAACGGCGCGTTCAGCTAAGCCATTACTGGATGGGTGATAAGGTGAAGGCTTGATGTGTTTGATTCCGTTAGCTCGACAAAACTGTTCAAACTCCTCACTGGTGAAACAGCTTCCGTTATCTGATACCACTGTGCTTGGTAGACCCAAAATCGCAAACGTCTGTCTTAGCTTCGTGAGAGTTGCACTGGTTGTCGCAGCTGATACAACGTGTGCATCGATGTACTTGCTGTGAGCATCGACTATGATGAGTATCATACTTCCCTCGAACGGTCCCGCATAATCAATGTGTATTCGATGCCACGTTCGTCCCGGCCATTCCCATGGATGCAGTGGTGCCACTGGTGGTTGTTTGCTGTGTATTTGGCATGTCGTGCAGTCCTTAACACACATCTCGATTTCAGCGTCCAAACCTGGCCACCAGAGGTAGCTTCGGGCTAACGCCTTCATCTTCACTATGCCCGGATGCGTCTCGTGTAGTTCTTTCAACAACGTGTCACGACCCTTTGGTGGTACGATGACTCTTGCTCCCCACATCAGCACCCCGTGTTGGACACTCAGTTCGTCTTTTCTTCGAGTGTAACTCTCCCACTCGCGTGGTACATCGCTAGGCCATCCTCCTTCCACGAACCGTAGAACTTGTGACAGTATCGGATCGGTTGCTGTCTATTTAGCGATGTGTTCTGCCGTGATGGGTGTATCGTTCATGGTTGTAAGTGCTAGAACCACTTCCTCCGGGACTGGTACTCGTTCAGGAGTATCTGGTAGCGGCAAGCGACTCAATCCGTCTGCATGACAGATACTCGTACCCGGTCTGTACTCCAGATGGTACTTATAGTTACTTAGTGTTAGTGCCCATCTCTGAATGCGTGCACTAGCCATTGCGGAGATGGCACGATGCTTTTCCGCTGTGGAGAGAGAGCGTGATGCTTGTCGCTGCCATCGGGCAATCTGTGTGACAGTATGCTTCCAATCCCGTAAGGAGATGCGTCACTGCTCAAGATGATCGGAAGTTCAGGATTGTAGTGTACAAGCACACCTGAAGAAACGAGCAGTGCCTTAGACTCATCGAAAGCCTTTTGTTGCGTCGGACCCCACTTCCACTTTGTGTGTTGGCGTGTCATTTCATGCAGCGGAGCAAGCAGCGTACTGAGATTGCGCAAGAAGTTGTGATAGTAGTGAATGAGTCCTAGATAACTCCTCAACTCCTGTACATTCTGCGGTGCAGGCGCGTTCTGTACTGCTCGCACTTTGTCTTCCGTAGGATGAATACCTTCAGCATCAATCGCATGACCTAGATAGGTGCACGATTTCTGACGAAACGCACATTTCTCCTTCTTTGTAGAACAAATTAGCATACCGCTTGCAACAGTTTTCAACTTGTCATTAGAAGAGGGAGTGGTTCCTTTAGAATGGAAAGAAGCAAACATTATACCGTTATTTAAAAAAGGTTCGAGAAACAAGTCAAATAATTATAGACCAGATAGTTTAACATCGGTGATTTGTAAATTATTAGAAAGACTAATTAAAGATCACATGGTGGATTTTCTTGTTAAACATAACTTGATAAACCCATCTCAACATGGGTTTCTAAAAGCGAGGTCATGCTTAACAAATATGTTATGTTTTTTGGAAGATATCACTAAGTGGGTAGATGATGGATCACCAGTAGATATCATCTACTTAGATTTTCAAAAAGCTTTCGACAAAGTGCCACATCAGAGATTACTGCTTAAACTAAAAGCCCATGGCATAGGAAATGGTATAATTAACTGGATAGAAAAATGGCTGATTGACAGAAGACAACGGGTAGTTGTTGATGGGGAGGCTTCAAACTGGAAATCAGTTTTGAGTGGGGTTCCACAGGGATCAGTACTGGGACCTATATTATCCTTAATATATATAAACGATTTGGACGATGATATAGCTAGCAAGGTGTTGAAATTTGCAGATGATACAAAAGTGTTTAGAAGGATTAAAAGTGATGGAGATAGACAGCATTTACAAGATGATCTTGATGGGTTGATCAAATGGTCTGAAAAGTGACAAATGTTGTTCAATTTTGGGAAATGTAAATGCCTTCACACAGGACATGGGAACGGATATGTAGAATATACAATGGGGGGAACTGTACTAAATACTACTGTAAAAGAAAAAGACTGACAATTAGTGCTGACATGAAGGTTTCAGAGCAGTGTGGAATTGCAGCTTCAAAAGGAAATCAAATCCTTGGCTTGATTAGGCGAAAGCATATAAAGAAAAAGAACTAATAATACCGCTGTACAAAACAATAGTTAGGCCTCATTTAGAATATTGTATACAAGCGTACCGCAAGAAGGACATAGATATGCTAGAAAGGGTACAGAGGAGAGCGACTAAAATGATACAAAAACTGAGGGATCTTAGTTATGAAAAAAGCCTAAAAGAATGTGGTTTGACAACACTAGAGACCAGGAGATTGAGAGGAGATCAGATAGAAGTGTTTAAAATATTGAATGGTTATGAAAATATTGATAGAAATATGTTTTTTTCAGTTAAGAAAGATAGAAAGACTAGAGGACATGAAGTTACATTAGTAAAGGAGCAGTGTAGATTAGACGTAAAAAAGTTCTCATTTTCACAAAGGACTGTGAATGAATGTAACAGATTAACTGATGATTGTGTGGGTGCTAGTAGTGTGAATATGTTTAAAAATTAAATCGACACATACCTCAGAAGGGCTGGATATATGTAGATAAAAGGGTTGGACTCTCGATAAGCCAAAGGGCTTCCTTGTCCACCTGCCATCTAGAGTTAATTCTCTGGATGGCAATCTTGTTAAATCTTGTTAAATCTTGTTCATTTGAACGTAAACATGTTTTGGGTCATTCTCCAAATAGCGTGACTTTTCGAAGTAGATATTCGGGCGGGGACGACCTAGTTGGAAATTATCCTGCGGTGGCTACGATTAATGTTCACCTCTCGTACTAAGGTACACTGAGTGGGTAAAGCTGAATCAAGCGTATTTATGTAATTTCAAGGTTCTGATAATTATGACGTCATCTTTATTTGGTCACTGGACAAACTACTCCAGCTTGTATTTATTTAAAATGTATTTAAAAATATATCCAATGATTGGTGGGCTGTGTGACGTATTATTATTTTATGTACAGCAAATCCAGCTAAATTAAGATTAACATTTCACGTTCAAATCTTGTTTGTTTCACTCCATCGGATGTAAGAATGGTGATCGACCGATACCAGTGCCATACGATTTCTTGTAGAGGGCTAATACCTTCATTTTATCATGTTATATCCAGTATGACCATGAAGAACCTTGCACGCAACTGTTGATCCTTGTGCAAAAATGCTTTGTGGAAAAGGGATCAAAACCATGCTTGATACGCAATATGGACACGTGGGCCCTTGAGTTTCCGATCGTTAGGAGTTTTGAGCTTGTCAATGTTGTGTCCAGCTGCATACAATTGGATATTTGGTTGACCACTCCACAGATTCCACAGCACACGGACACTCCAATTGGCTTGGGATAGACATGGGGCGTGAAATGGCTGTCATGTGCACAAACATAATATCAGTTAATTAATAAAAAATATTTTGACACAAGTTTGGGTTTGTGACCCTCAAAATTACATTCAAATTGTAAATTGAGGGTGGCATCCACCCACAGCTATTTTCTCATCCCATGGATGATGCAAAAAATGCTGTTAAAAGTATAACATCACATGTTGGCTGGCCTACAATCAGCGGAATGGCACAATTTCGAAAATACATCTTATGACGGTGACCTTTTTAAACCTTCACTCCACAGTTAGACCACCCCTTTAAAATTCCATGCCAATAATTTTGACAGGGATACAATGCGCATAGTTGTATAACATAGCCTAGTATAGGTAGACAAAGTAGATATACAAACATTGTAATTGTACAACGTTTGTGGAATGGCGGTGTTTTGTACAATCATCATTTGGTGATGACTTTACTTGACCTTCACTCGACACTTACTGCACCACTTGACAGCTCCTTTGGTATCACGTATTTACGGGGAGACAGTAGGCTTTCCATAGGTATGACATGGCCATGAGTAGGTAGGCAACGTGGATATAAGCCACCATTGGTAATGTATAACGTTTGCTGGATGGCGCGCCATCGAACATTTATCACTTGACGGTGACACTGTTTGATCGTCGTCCCCACATAAACGCCATCAACTAACACCTCCAGGTCATATATCATTCTGACGGGAAGAAATTGGACTTTCATGCTGTTTATGATGTATCCATTTAAATGATGTAGATACAGAGTCATTGTAACTTTATGACGTTCGTGGTATTGCAAAAGTTCGAATATTCATAATTTCTCGATGACCTTGTTTGACCTTAGTTCCACACTTACTACAACGAGTAACAGCATAATACCGTATCTCATTTTGATGGGGTGAAAATAAGCTTTCCAAAATATATGATATGACCATTTTATTATTACAGAAAGCAGATATGCAACCATTACAATTTTAAGACTTGCGGAAGCTCGCAATTTCGAAACTTTTTTATTTGATGGTGACCTTGTTTGATATTGGAGTCACGTTTGTTCTACATCAGGCCTTGTTGTGATAAGGATAACTAGGGCATTCAAATGATATACCATTTAGGTGTTTGTACATGGAGAGGGCATTTAATTCGGCCCGTTAGGTAATGCCTACCGCTAGCCTATTGAGGAAATATAAACGAAAATCGTGAGGTTATATTGGTCAGAGCTAATTTGCGTTTTCATGCGATAAATTTGTTCACTGACCTAGTCATACCCATATACACTGAAAACATGCGTTTGGACACATAATTTTGTTGTTTGGATGTTTACAATTCGAAATATTCTGAGTAGTATATATTTTAATGGCGATAACTAATTTGCATATTTGCATAGTGGGTTTATAAAAAAACGCTCGAGGGCATCCGTCGGATTATTGACCTAGAAAGTTAGAAGGTCACACAAATGCAAAACAAGCATCGTGCGGACCCAATGCACGCTTCACTGATCAACATCCGGACTATTGCGATAAATCACCATGTTTTTGAAAGATATAAACATCTCTCCAAAGCGAATACTGTATTAAAATGGCTAAATTACCACAATACATAAGTATTCAAAATCGCAAACAACATAGTTCGATAATGATTACTTCGATAAGTTACTGAAATCTCCAGAAAACAATGACTGTCAACTGGTAACACCAGTGACGCCAAAAGTAACACCAGTGATAGTAACACCGGTGATAGTAACACCAGTGATAGTAACACCGGTGACATTTTCAAGGAAGTACCCTGATTGCTTCACGATGTTGGACCGTGAACTCAACAATTTAAGAAGTTTCGTCCGATGGCAGATTTTCCTTCGGATATGACCCCATCATTTTATAAAATTGGTAACACCAGTGACATATATTAAACCTACGCACTGATTCAACACACTTTGTGAGTGAAAAAACTGAAGAAAATATTATCACGTCCATTTCACTCCTCGTGTATGATGCGAGCTCCTGCTGACACGCCTCGTCTATTAGAAGTATCAGAAGCACTCATGATCTTATTGAAGCCCCAAATCACACCAAGTTACACCAGTGACCAAAACTCGAAGACACTGATGCACAATAAAATATCTCCTCGGTAATTAAAAATAACTCGTTGAGTAATGGATAGCCATATATTTGACTATGTTCCCGGTATAGGCAACATTTGTTTTATTTTCAATTACACACCAACATATTTGCATTAGTATGTGTAAGATGACAAGTCGAACCAATGACAAAAAAAGTAGCACTAGTGACATTTGGATGATTCCAGTCGAAGCCGACGAAACAAATGTGCATCAATATAATATAAATGTGTCAGTTTTTATTAATTAGACCTAATATAAAGCATCGAACCAGAAAAAAGTGCACTGAGATAAACGATGTAATTAAAAAACGGCGAAGACATAAAAGTTAAGGTATTTGTAGAATGACAAATTGTGTCTTATTCTAAGTTACCAATATAACTATGGAAACTAATGTTTGAAAAAAAATAGGGCGCTACTCAAACGCTATGCTGCCAATACTTGACTGAAATGCCTAGGCCAATTTGACCCCTCGCTATCCTCTTGGATGTGAAACCCCTCCATTTCGTCCTGTGTAGAGCACATCGCTCTGTTGTTAAAAGCGGGAATTCTGTGTCCTGTCTAATTTTGTTACTCCATCTCTTCCGTGGTGTTCCTCTTTTTATGTGTCCTTTAAAGTCTTCCTTGAAATATATTTTATGAGATACGACAAACATGTCCAAACCACCGGAGTCTCCTATGTCTGATGACATCTGAGATGAATTCAGAGGTGAATGTTTCCTCTCTGACCTGGCTATTTCGTTGTCTGCCTGCCATAGTAACACCTCTGATAGCCCGCAGGCAACGCATCTCAGAAACGTCAAAAAACTTTGTCTCTTGCAATCATTGCTCTCCAGGTTTCTGCACCATACAGTGCTGTGCGCAGTATAAGGGCTCCATATAGACTGGCTTTCATTCTTATTGAGATGCATCTGTTTGCAAATATGTTATTTTTAAGTCTAGCTACCAAAGGCTGCTGATTCTAAAGCTATTCGTCTGTCAACGTCTCTCTCTGTAGAAAGTATTATGCGGCCTAAAATGCAGAACTCACAGTATCGAGTTCTTCATTTTCCTGGATGATATGCTTGTCTAATGAGGTGATTACTTTACATTTGGTTTGAAGAGGTTGATTTTTTTACAGCAGCTTGAAACTCTTTATTGGCAAGTTGTATTTTCTCGAACATGATAGACATTAGTGTTGTGTCATCAACATACGTGATATAAAAGCTGAGGTCAGTATCTAGTTTGAACTCTTTGGATAGGCTCTTCAGGTAGGCGGTGACGAACTCCAGGAAAAAAAACTGAACAGGATAGGTGATAGCAGACAGCACTACCTCACTCCTATTTCCACTTTGGACCATTCTCTCAACTGACCATTGATGCTAACTGCACATTCGACATTCTCATACGTGGCTTCAATCAGTGCTGTCACTTTGGGGTCCACCCCAATAGATCTCAGCATCTTCCATAACGCATGTCTCCAAATGGTATCAAATGAGGCCTTGAAGTCCATAAAATTTAAATGTAGTGGGATCTGGGGTCCGTTTGCCTTTTCTATGACCTGGCGCACTATGAAGATGGCATTATTATTCCCTGTTTCTTCTGAATCCAAGTTGTTTAACAGGTGTGCATCAATGATGTCATCTATTCTTGTGAGTATCATCGTACACAATGCTTTACCAGGAATAGTGATTAAGCTAATTGCTCTGTAATTTGATAGTGTTATCGTGCATCCTTTCTTGTATACACGGTTGATGATAATCATGCACCAATATATTGGTAATTTTTCTTGATGCCATGCTGCACTGCATATTTTGAGGAGCATATCGGCCTTTTTTCCACCTGCTTTGAGGACTTCGACGGTTATGCGTTCTGCACCAGGCGCTTTCCTAGATTTCATTGCCCTAATAGCGTTTATGTATCTCTTCTAAAGAGAATGGATCTTCAACTGGTCCAGATATGTTAACTGGAATGCTGTCAACTGTTTCCTCTGTTTTTGACCAGTTTATATGAAGATGTTTCTGGAAGTAATTTTAAGACCTCAGCTGGAGCCATTTTCACGTTTCCGTCACTATCCTTAGCAGCAGCCATGATAAGTTTCCTAGGCTTGTTGCTAAGTTATTAAGTTCTCGCACGTTTCTGAACAGTTTGTGTGCATTATTTTTTTCTTGAATTCCTGTTCCACATGCTCTATGTTTTCCTCAAGCTCTTTTCTCTTGTGAATTCGTATTGAATAACAGGGTTTGATGTATAGGTGTGCGATGATAAGGAATTAAGTGATCTGATCCAAGTTCCTGATCGGTACATTCTACAATTCTTTAGCTGGCCTTTTAATTTGTTCTGGACAAGAAAGTAGTATATTTGGCTTAACGTTCGTCCACGTAATGATATCCATGTGTCTATTCTGGTGTTGGAATGTTGAAATACTGTATTGGCAATGACCAGGTAATTTATTGCACAAAAACTGTTGTTGTCCTCTGTCATTAGCATAAGTATGGAGTGTCCAGTCCATTTACATACATTTGTTTTATATATGACACGTGTCATACAGTAATTAAAAGACCACCACCAAGACTCTGACAGGGAAAAAATGCTGCAGGCAGCACCCCAAGCACAACAAGACTGATAGCTACTACCATCTCAGCAGACCTGACCAGGTTATTCTGTTCAGACTCCTAACAGGATATAACAGAATGAAAGCACATCTCTACAACAACACTGAATATCGGCTAGTTCGATATGTACTTCTGTGGAAACGTCCTGTTGACCAGTGAGCACCTACTCCAGCACTGCCCAGGCCTGGGGTAATAGTAATATGTAATAGTAACGATTACAAATATTGAAGTGATAGTAACAGGTTGAGCAAAACACAATGTTATAGTAATGGGAAGCAATGTAATAGTTATTTACCTATTACTTTTATATTACTATTGGACATTTCAAAGTTTAATTTGAGTTGCGCTTATTTGCTGTCTGGTTACTTAATTATTTACAAGGAAAATAATATTCCACTAGTTTCACCAGGTTTTTATGATTGCTGCCCTATTAATCATGGCCCTCAGTCAGTTTCACCCTAGAGTTTACATAGCGGGAGACACTAGACAATGTGACAGTTGCATGGCTAAAGGGATTCAGTAGTTCTTTGAAGTTGGTTCTCATGCAAACTATCGTTTTCACACAAGCCTATATGGATTGAATGGCTGTCTGCACACTACTAGGCCTAAACAACAGAGGTGTGAAAAACATCCTGATGTATTTGTACTTGTGCCAATAATCAATTGTCCACCAAGCTTCAGTAGAGCAGCATGGTTTAATTACACTGCCTATAATTCAACAAGTTAAGTGACAGCGACATTGTTCTTGTCTCTTATACCTACATAGTACTGAAATATGCAATGAATAATATGTTCTATTCACAAACAGTGAAGTTAGTAGATAATACTAAATATGATAGTTATATTTTGTGGTACATATGTATGCCGTGTATTACACTATAAATAGTTCCGATGAAAAGTGTAATAGTACTTGCTTCAAATGCAATAGCAATATATCACATCCAGCATGTGATAGGACAGAAACTAAGTAATATATTACAGGTCTTCGAGGCTATATTTGGCGGAGATAGATCGTTGAAATTGGTGGTGTATCAAAGTTCATAAGCAAGTGGAATTACTGATTGATAAGTATTATTCTTGCCTTAATATCATTCATAAAGTAGCAGTAAACATATATTGAGTAGCAGTTGTGCTTAAAGTTAGTTAGATAAAGTATTTTAGGACACTTTAGTCTAGTGAGTGATAATAGGGTACGTTAGCTTACGGCTACGATAAGTTTGTAAACAAGATTTAACAAACCTCGTTATGTGGTAGAATATATAGGCGATAAAGTAACAACCATAAACTACCTACATAAGATAATATCTGTGTAAGTCAGTACCTGCTAGACATTTTGATAAGGTAGCTTTGTTGTTAAAATTAAGCATTTGCGATAATCGGGCGAACTAAGTTTATGTAGCTAGTGTCTCTCTTATTCGCTAGGGCGCTGTATAACCTAAATAAATAAGGCAGTCTAGCGTACGCAATCTTACGAAAAGTGTAACATTTGTGCACAGAAAACAGTCTTCTTAAAGACTACATAGACAGTGAATAGTGTAAACACAGTTGACAAAACTATTTTAAATAGCTAATTAGATTATTATTATTAAATAAATTCTGATATGGCGCCTTGCAAGCGGCAAGTCAAGGCAAAGAGACACTTGGTGTGCGACGACTGCCACAGTTGGGTGGATTTTGCCTTGTCCGGCTGTACGAAGTCATGGACAGAAACCAAGGAAGAGGGATTCACCTTTCAGTGCGTGGGGTGTTGGAAGGTGAAATGTCTGGAGAAAGAGGTAGCTAGGTTGGTAGATATTGTGAAGGGGATGGAGATGAGAATCAGCAAGGAGACAGATGGAATGGAGAGAGACGACAGGGATAAAGTTGGGAATACTGTGAAACTGAAGGAGCAGAGTAGTGGCAACAAGACCGAGGAAAGGAGACTGAGAGGAGGGAAGGTGATCGGAGGGGAAGAAAGTGGAGGATCGACGGCAGGAAATGTGACAGGTGTGAAGGTGGCAGGAGAGAAAGAGGTAGGAGGGAAAAAGAGACGGGAGAGGAGAGAAGGAAATGCAATGGGAGGAAAGATGACGGGAAGAAAGGAAGTGAGAGTACATGTGACAGAAGAGAAGTCGGGAGGGACGATGACAGGAAGAAAGGTGACAAGAGAAACAGCGTCAGGAAAGAATGGAACGGACGAGATTGTGACGGGAGAGCAGAAGACAGGGGAACAAGATTACAACCAGACAGATGCAAACCGTAGAAAGAGCTACACTGAGGCAGTGATTGAGGGGGCAATGAGGAAAGAGAGGGTGTTTATGGGCGATTCGATTATGAGAAAGACAGATAAGACTCTAAGCGAGGGGGAGGACGTCGTTGTTTGTCTACCGGGGGCTAGGATAGAACATGTAACTGAAAGGGTAGAGAAGGTACTGGGGCATGGCAAGGGAGGGTCTATACTAGTACATGTAGGGACAAATAACGCAGAGAGGGAGGGAACAACTGGGATAGTTCAGAAGTACAGACAGTTAGTGAAGAAGTTAAAGAAGACAAGAGTAGAACAGATTATCCTCTCAGGAATTTTGCCAGTAATGGGAGGAAGGGGGCCGACATATAGAAACTGCAAGAGGATGGCGATCAACGCACTAGTTGAGCAGATGTGTAAAGAAGAGGGGGTGGGATTCGTAGATTTATGGGGATACTTTGTTGGGAGGGAAGATATGTACATGAGAGATGGCCTACATCTAAGTGGAAAGGGGGCAGCAGTTTTCTCAGAGAACTTGCTGCAATCTGTTGACAGTGGGACAGGCTGCATCTATTTAAACTAGATTCGCAGGGGGGATTCACAGAGAAGCCTGAAACTGGAGGCATAGATAAAGACAGCAGAAATAAATCGGCAAAGAACAGCCTGGAAAACTGTTCTGAATCAGGATATAAATGCATTTGTTTAAATGCAAGGAGCATAGTAAACAAAAGAAGTGAACTAAACATTATGGTAGAAGATATTGACCCTCACATAATAGGTATAACCGAATCGTGGGCCACCACTGATATATCAGATGCCGAATTGGGACTAACAGGATATGTAATGTTTAGGAAAGATAGAATAGGAAGAAAGGGAGGTGGAGTTATTTTATATATTAAAGAATCTATCCAGGCTTATGAAATAAAATTAGAAAGAGAAGCAGATTGCGAAGAAGCTGTTTGGTGTAACATAGTTACAGGAAACTCAACGTTAACAGTTGGGTTAGTTTATCGAAGTCCAAACATAAGCATAGAAGAGAATGAAAAAATACAAAACGCTATAAGGGAAGTAAGCAAACGGAACTGTATTATTATGGGGGACTTTAACCATGGGCATATACAATGGAAATCTCTACAGAGTATGGGGAGTGAGGACCACAAGTTTTTAGTTTTAGTACAAGATAGTTTCCTTTCTCAACATGTGCTAGAACCAACCAGGGGAGAGAATGTGTTAGACTTAGTTTTGTCCTCACAGAAAGAATTAGTTGACAATGTCAAGATATGTGAGCCACTGGGGAGTAGTGATCACAACCAGATACATTTTACCATCAAAGTAAAATCAGAAAGGAATAGTAAAAAGCAGTATAGGAGAAATTTCCACAAAGGAAGGTATAAGGACATGAGGAAATATTTAGCAAAGATAGACTGGAATAACACACTGAAGAATAAGACAGCAACCGAATGCTGGAATATCTTAAATAGTGAAATTAAGTGCATAGTCGATAAATTTGTACCTTTCAAAAAACAAGGGAAACGGTCTAAAAAGAAACACTTATCGAAAGAAGCCATTAGAAAAATTAAGTATAAACAAATGATGTGGAAGTCATATAGATGTACTGGAAATGATGAAGACTACAACATTTATAAAGAAGCACTTAATCAAGCTACAGCTGAAATTAGAAATTCAAAGAGAAGCTATGAAAAAAAATTAGCTAGTAATATATAACATGACAGTAAGAGTTTTTATGCGTATATTCGAAGCAAACAGAAAGTTCAGGATAAGGTCGGTCCTCTAGAAGATAGTGCTGGAAATACAATATCAGAGGGATTCTTAATGGCAGAAGACCTGAATGAGTATTTTAGTTCAGTGTTTACCAGGGAAGATATTAGTTCACTGCCAGTACCAGAGGCTAAGTTCAAGGGGGTAGATTCAGACTATTTAGGACAGTTAGTTGTAACCTCGGAAATGGTAACTAAGAAAATAAGGGCTATGAAGGATAATAAATCACCTGGAGTGGACGGGATTCCGCCCAAACTACTATTGGAAATTGTAGAGCAAATTAGCGTACCGCTTGCAACAGTTTTCAATTTGTCATTAGAAGAGGGAGTGGTTCCTTTAGAATGGAAAGAGGCAAACATTATACCGTTATTTAAAAAATGTTCGAGAAACAAGTCGGAGAACTATAGACCAGTGAGTTTAACATCAGTGATTTGCAAATTATTAGAAAGACTAATTAAAGATCACATGGTGGATTTTCTTGTTAAACATAACTTGATAAACCCATCTCAACATGGGTTTTTAAAAGCGAGGTCATGCTTAACAAATATGTTATGTTTTTTGGAAGACATCACTAGGTGGGTAGATGAGGATCACCAGTAGATATCATCTATTTAGATTTTCAAAAAGCTTTCGACAAAGTACCACATCAAAGATTACTCCTTAAGCTAAAGGCCCATGGCATAGGAAATGGTATAATAAACTGGATAGAAAAATGGCTGAATGACAGAAGACAACGTGTAGTAGTTGATGGGGAGGCTTCAAACTGGAAGTCGGTATTGAGTGGGGTACCACAGGGATCAGTACTAGGACCTATATTATTCTTAATATATATCAACGATTTGGACGATGATATAACAAGCAAGGTGTTAAAATTTGCGGATGATACAAAAGTGTTTAGAAGGATTAAAAGTGATGGAGACAGACAGCATTTACAAGATGATCTTGATAGGTTGATCAAATGGTCTGAAAAGTGGAAAATGCTGTTCAATTTTGGGAAATGTAAATGCCTCCACACAGGACATGGGAACGAAGAGGTAGAATATACAATGGGGGGTACTGTACTAAGTACTACTGTAAAAGAAAAGGACTTAGGGTTAACCATTAGTGCTGATATGAATGTTTCAGAGCAGTGCGGAATTGCAGCGTCAAAGGGAAATCAAATCCTTGGATTAATTAGGCGAAATATAGCGTATAAGAAAAAATAATTAATAGTACCGCTGTACAAAACAATAGTGAGGCCTCATTTAGAATATTGTATACAAGCATGGAGGCCATATCGCAAGAAGGACATAGATATGCTAGAAAGAGTACAGAGGAGAGCGACTAAAATGATACCAAATCTGAGGGATCTTAGTTATGAAATACGCCTAAAAGAATGTGGTTTAACAACATTAGAGACCAGGAGATTGAGAGGAGATCACATAGAAGTGTTTAAAATATTGAATGGCTATGAAAATATTGATAGAAACATTTTTTTCTCAGTTAAGAAAGATAGAAGGACCAGAGGACATGAAGCTACATTAGTAAAGGAGCAGTGTAGATTAGATATAAGAAAGTTATCATTCTCACAAAGGACTGTAAATGAATGGAACATATTATCTCCTGATTGTGTTGGTGCTAGTAGCGTGAATATGTTTAAAAATAAAATCGACACACCTAAAAAAGGCGGGATACATGTAGATAAAAAGTATTGGACTCTCGATAAGCCAAAAGGCTTCCTTGTCCACCTGCCATCCAGAGTAATTTTCTGGATGGCAATCTTGTTAAATTATGATGTAATTGACCCCAGGCCTGGCACTGCTCGCTACAGCATGATCACGGGTACAACACCGGGAAGCATATTCCGAAGACTGACCTGGGAAACCAGAGGCTTGAGGGTAGACGGATAATATATCAGTCATCTTCGCTTCGCCGACGACATATTCATATGCGCTACTACACCGCAAGAACATCTGCTCAACTAGTGCATTGATTGTAATCCTCTTGTAGTTTCTATAATTCTACCCCTCACTCCCATTACAGGCAAAATTCCTGAGAGAATAATGTGTTCTGCCCTTGTCTGCTTTAAATTCCTCACTAACTGCCCCTGCCATGTATTGCTGGTCTATTCCGGTAGTCCCCTCCCTCTTTGCATTATTTGTCCCTACATGTACTAGAATAGCCCATTCCTTTCATGGACATATTACTTTCTCCACCTTTTCTATAATATGTTCTATCCTGGTCCCTGGTTAACAAACTATTATGTCTTCACTCTCACTAAGTGTCTTGTCTGTCTTTCTCATTAAAGAGTCGCCAGTGGATAGCCTAACTTTTCTCGTTACTCAATATATCCACTTACACACGGTGGTATTATATCATTGCTATATATATTATCATTATTGGTAATATTAAAGCAAAGGTTCACAACATTTACTAATAATGCTATGAACCATAATTCACTTATTATAAGCAGTGCTGCGAAGTTATCTATTGAAAATCCATGGTCAAATTTGTTGTGCAAATTATCCTAGATGAATGTAGTACAATTGATGATGTGTCTGCAAATGATATTGACCGTGTGTGGCAGACTGGTGTATCAAACAAAATAATATCTAATGTGAACGTTTTATCCGAAATGTTCGAAATAAGAAATGGTTTTAAGACATGTAGTATTTTAAGCGATTTAAAGAGTGTACCTACAATTGTCATTTTTAATGTGCGAGAATAATGTTTTAATTTTTATATCACTGTCTCAGAGTAGCTCCTCCGTTGGTTACCGTCCGTCTCGTTGCTATCATATCCCCCGTCACCTTCTCTCCCGCCATCCTATCTCCTGTCTTCTTTCCCCCTCTTGTTACTTTACCTCCCGTCACCTTTTCCTTTGTCCCTCCTCTGACTCCTTCCATCCTGTCAACGCTGTCGTCATCACTCCTATCACTCTCCATTCTCTCAGCTCAAAACTGCTTTCCCAATAGTCCCCTAACTTCTCTCTCCTTACCACCAGCCTCGTTGTCTCTGTCTTCACTAATCTCTCTAATCTCACCATCTGGTTGGACATTGCCCAAATCATCCTTTCCTGTCATCTTGGCACTCAACTTCTTCAACTCGTCTACTTCCACCAATAAACACTCCAGCCTCTTACAACCTCGACACTCAAAGTGAAAATCCTCCACCTGCACCTCCTTCCACAAGAACGAGAACAAGAACAACAAGTTTATTTTAACCCAAAAAGTATATTTTCAATTCTTGTATTTTAATTGGTCTTCTATTTTTAACCAATTAAGTTGCTTAAACAGTGGCTCGGTGTGTGAATTATATCCACGTAACATTATTATACGAACAGCTTTTTTATTTTCATTAATCTGTTTACTTTGTATCCCCATGCCAATATACAGTAGTTTACATGTGATAACACAAAAGAATCATACAACATTGTTTACATTTCTAATGGTAATACATATTTTAGTCTATTTAATATGCCAATCATTTTAGCACATTTATTAGAGATTTGTTCTGTGTGTTTTTCCAATTTAAGTTTGTATCAAGAGTTAACCCGAGAACATTAAATTCATCAATTTTTTCAATAGCTGGATTGTCTATTTTAAGTGTGAAGGTTTGTATACTTTTGGTGGGGACATGAAAAATCATATTTAGATTTGGTTTTATGTAGTGATAGTTTATTTATATTTAGCCATTCGACAAAGTTCATAGTTTATTAAAGATTAAATTGTGTTATTTTGTATATTATCACTAAAATATGATAAAGTACTAAATAACGTGGTGTCATATGCATATATTATAAATAAATATACTACTAACTTGTGAAAAGTCATTTATATATGTGATAATTAGCAATGACCCAAGGATTGAACCTTGTGGGACACCAACTACTATTGGTAAAACTTCAGACTTTATTTCTTTAATTTCGACATACTGTTTACGATTATTTAATTAACTTTTAAACAGAAGTAGAGCTGCATCATCAATGCCGTAATATCTCAATTTGCTTAATAAAATGGTGTGACCAATAGTGTCAAAAGCATTAGAAAGATCGAGAAATATGTTAATCGGAACATAATCTTTATCCATTTGCGTTATAATTCTATCTACTAATTCTAATGCAGCAAATTCAGTTGAATGTGTGGGTCTAAAGCCGTACTGATTGTCAAAAAGTAGGTTCCTGTCATTAAAATATGATGATAACTGTGTAAAGATTATTTTCTCTATTACTTTGGCAATCGTTTGAAGTAAAGAAATGGGCCTATAATTTTTGAATAATGTAGCATCACCTTTCTTAAAAATAGGAATTACTTTGGCAATTTTGAGTTCATCAGGAAAAATGTCCGTGTTTAATACTTGATTTATTAATATAGTTATTGATTTATTTATTGCGGGTTCAATTATTTTTTAATAATTTAGAAGAAATACCATCAATTCCACAACAATTTTTTGTTGGAAGACTGTATAGTTTTCCTTACAGTTTCCTCATCAGTGTTATGAAATCTAAATACAGTATTTATAGTTGTATTTAAATAATAACTATAGTTTTTAGTGCCATCATAGTTAATATCATTTGCAATAATCTTAGCAATGTTTGTAAAAAACAAATTAAATTTATTAGCGATTGCTTGTTTATCCGTTAATTTTTCATCAGTTTCTTTAAAGAATGTTGGAAATTTATTCTGGTTTTTTTCTTAGAGAGAAAGTCATTTATTGTTTTCCATGTATTTCTTATGTCATTTTTGTACCGATTAAAACATGATTCAAAATAACTTTGTTTTTCTGCACGAATGTTTATCTTTATAATTCCATTATAAGTTTTAAGGTTAATGCTAATTGTTTCATAATTTGGTGAATTTGGATTGGTTAATTTTAATTGTTTATAGAGATTATATCGGTATCTGATTGACTTGAACAAACCCTGAGTGGTCCATGTAGATTTTTTATGTTTATGTTTACATTTATCAAATTTTACTAATTTGCTTGGCATGTGCTTATGTTTAAACCTTATTATTTCTTTACATATGATATCATAATTTAAATTTGGATTAGCATTTGGAGCTTTATTAAGTTTATTGTATATTTCATCTGATTTAATTTCATGTCTAACGTTCTGCAATGCCTGTTTGCTTAAAATATTTATCTTTACATATTTGGGAGGAGGTTCTCTCTTTTGGGTAATATCTAAAGTTTTGAAGTATGGCTGATGATCAGAAAATCTTTTAGTTGATATCCCTGTCGTACTTTCTAAAACAGCTTTACCAAGTTTGGAGAAAAAGTTGTCTATCAGCGTTCCGTTTGATCTGATAAATCTGGTTGGGAGAGTTATTTGGGGGTAAAGGCTGTGTGAAGTTAAGGTGTCAAAAAAGTTGCTATAGATATCATTTTCATTTAAAATTAATACTAAAGTCTCCTGCTATAATTAGTTCATGGTTACATTTTTTTATTGATGCTACAACTGATGAAAATTCATTTATATAGCTGAAGGAAAGACTGATAGAACCACCCATTTTGGGATATGCTGACTACAGTCTTCCTTTCGAATTACACGTGGATGCATCCCTACACGGCCTTGGAACAGTACTGTATCAGGAACAGCAAGGTCAGCAGCGAGTCATAGCCTATGCAAGTCGTGCACTCAAGCCAAGCGAAGTTAATTACCTAGCCCACAAACTGACCGAGTACGAGTCGGAGGATGACGACTGTGTTAGAGTGGTCATGGGGAAGCCACTTGATCCAGAGGCTGGAGAGTTTGTGCCTGCCGCATTAGAACGTGCGTCAGAAGGAACACCTGGATACATGGATATTCCAGATCCCAATTGCGAGATGGAACTACTTGATGAGGATGGATGCAGGGAGTATCAGGTGTCAGATGAGGAAAGGGACGAAGGAGAGCTTGCTGAGGATGGAGACACGGAATCGGAAGTGTCAGATGAGGAAAAGGGCGAAGGCGAGCTTGGTGAGAATGCAGAGATTCCGGACATTGCTGAACGCTCACCGTGTCGGCTGAGGTTGCCATCACCAGCTGTGCGTAACCGGCCTAAACGGGAAATACGGAAACCTGCTCGTTACACTGACTTTGCTCAACAAGTACTGACTCCTGCCTTAGCACTTTCCATGTTTAATCAAGGATTTTGTGATGTACTTGTTAAATTGTCATAGACAACATTTGAACATGTGTTCAAGAGTAATGTGTATTATTGTGTTTATTATTGGAATGTCGGGACGACATTCATTGATGGAGGGGGTAGATGTAGCAGGTACTATAGTTAAACACTATAATTGTCATAGAGCTGCCACACTGAGGCAGGTATTTAATAAAAAGGGTATACTTGACACATTAGCCATTAAGGGATTGAGGTGTCAACCTAGGCAGAGTCCTGGCACTGGCTGATAAAGCCACATGTTGTTACATAGACACTGCTATTAAAATAGCATTACACCTTTTTACAGGTATGTTACATTATTTACCTTTATGTTATTGTAAACTAAAAGTGCATAGTCTACTTATATGTTATTTTGAAATACATATTGCGTTTAATTGTTACTTGTTTATCAGATATGTCAATAACACTATGTCTACAAGTGTTTTACTTAATATGTTCTGTGTTTGACACAAGGCATTGATACAGTTGTATCAGTTGTTTCTTGCATCTATTGTATTGTACATGTACTGGACAGAGTCCTGGCACTGGCTGGTAAAGCCACATGTTGTTACATTGATTCTGCTATTAAAACAGAATTACACCTTTTTACAGGTGTGGAGTTGTAGTGATTCTCTCGAATTACCGAAATGAGCTGACCGCGAGATAGGCATTTATCTCTTCTTTATGTATTCTTGGTGGTCTATATACGTTCCCAATGGTTAATGTTTTTGACAAGTTTCCATCTTTTACTTTAATTATTAAGCCTTCCCAATATTTAAATGTATTAAGGTTCATAATTACCTCTGCCTTATATTTATTATCAATATATATTACTAAACCTCCTTTATTGCTGGAACCTAGGTTATAGTGGTATAACCATGTAGCACAAATTGAGAACAATCATCGCCTTCCGCTCTCCATGACTCTTATAAACATTACACTAAATTTTAAATGTACATAATTTAATTCTTCTACACATGCTTCTTGTTGAATTTTGAATTTACGGATTGCATGTTTGTGCTTAGAATACTAACACGATTTGTGTTTTTCTTAGCGAAATAACTAAACTATTTAAAATCATAATAAGACGAGCGACGTATAATTTGTAATTCATTGATTTCAGTATCATTTACATCTAATACGTGACTTAAACTACTGTTATGAATAACTCCTAAATATGATAGGAATAATTTATCTAAAGCCATTTGATTTACAGGTTTGCATAATATGGACGATATGTTTCATTACATTGACAAAATTAAGCCGACATACAGTATATACTATATAAGTAGTTGAATGAAATGACATAGACAGTAAACTTTGTTGACCAAGTAAATATAATAAAACAAAAATAAAGGGAACATAATTACTAGTTACACTTTGGATCATGACGACGATGAATGATCCAGGGAGGTAGGTAAGTAATATAACATCATGTAGAAAAGAAGGATATCAGATTGGATTGTTATTGTCATGGACAGGCCATGATATATTTTGTAAACATCTAATTGCTATGTTTCTAGTGACGCCACCTGGTGTGTGGGCAAGTTTTCCATTAAATGTCCAAGCCTGCCGATAGGCGTCCCGGCAGTTGGCCACACTGAATTGCAAAGTAACACTACGATAAGTCAATGTAATCCCTCCTTTTCCATTGTCTATAGTCCTTTTCTTCTAAAGTATTTTTGTATGTGTAGTCAGATTTATAGTTGAACTCTTTGAAATGCTTTTGGGGTTAGATTCAGTTCTTTAAATTAAAGGGAATAATTATGTTGCAATCTAGGCGTATTGATACTGGATGGCTGAGCGGTCACTAATTTGAACGGGTAGTTTCGCGGGGAAGTCGGGAGGAGAGGAGAGCCATGCGAGGTTGAGAACAGACGTGTTTTGTATTATATCCACGCCGTTTCTGCTGATATATATGTATATATTCGAATCTTCCCTGTGAGTACCGGTATTTCACTTAATGTGTTTACAATGGTGCAGTAACAATTATCATTACATTGTATGACTAGTGATTTGCATAACCATACGTTATTAACTTAGTTTTGGCCTCGTGGTGGCAAATCAAATTCAGGCTAGTCCTTCCTCTGCTATGTAAGTCCCCAGCGAACATCCTCAAGGCCAGTTTTATCTTGGTGGCTATGTAAATGTGCGGGTGCAGGCCATACAGTGTGAAATTGCAATTGGTGTAACTAATTAGCGTAATGGATAATTTTAGCTGGTGGTGTTGCAGATGGGTAATGAGGTCATGCCATGTGCCTGATGTGGTTAACTAATAAAGGCCCTGATTACGTGGCCAGATATAGTCTTTTGAGGTGGATGCTAGTGGTTATGAATGTACAGTGAAAGGTTAAACTAATTGTCTAGTTGCAACAGTGCGGTTGCCAGCAGACTAAGATATTTGTTTTAATATGTACTGTTTATATTCTGCTAGTACTAAAGTATTGCCCCAAGCCATGGGTGAACATTACTGAACGTTTCATTACCATCGACTATTGCATTAATACTATTGCCATACTTCTGTATCGTGCTACACTTATGAGTGATGTTAACACCTGCGTTTATTCTGTAGATAGCTTCTTCGTTTCCTTGGGACGTCGGTGTTTATCTTGACAACTTGACTGTGGACAGGTATATATTGTAATTGATTTTTGTATATATTGAGTATACCTGGAGTGTGTGGGTATGTCCTTGTCTTGATGCTATGGTCATATGTATATTATAACGAGGATATTGGTCCTTGTATTTAAATTGTCTGACGAAGGAGAGTATTCATGTATATGCCGCTTTTAACCATTATATAAATGTCGTGGCATGGGATGATATGAAATTGTAATAACCGGTTGTGGCTATTATTATAGAATAATAATGTGGTATTGCAATGGGTTCGTGGCAGTAAGGTTTATGTTTTGGTTGTGTAATTGGAATTGCCTGTTATGGCTAATTTTTATAGAATAATGAAAGTGAAGAATGTAATTTGGTTCGGGAGATATCTTGAGGATATTGTCATCTGGAGTGTTGTCTTGCTGTAATGATTATTGTGTGTTTTTGTTGTACATATGCTTACTGTGACCTGTTATTGTTACAGGGTCTTATTCCCTGCAATAAAGACCTGTGAACCGCTCGCGTGCGTCTCGTGACAACTGGTGTCCAGAAGTGGGGATCGCCCGGCAAGACAAGAAAGACCCTGTCGCACAGTCGTGTCTATTCACCAAAGTATTGTGGGTGAGCTGCACATTATTGATCACACAGTGGATGTGTATTCAGGTTATTGTTATACTGTTTTACAGGTGTGGTAGTTTATACTTGTGTATTATCCTCAGGTGGATGGGTGTCATTTTGTTTATAGTTGTATTGAGGTTGTAGTGGGGGTTATTCTCACGATATATTTGTGTATTATCCTCAGGTGGATGTGTGTCATTCTGTTTATAGTTTTAGGGGGGGTTATTCTCACGGTTGTGTAGATGTGGAAATAGTACCTCCTCAGTCAGCTGACACCGGTCAACCTTTAGTTTATTCTACGATTCATCTATCTATTCTATTACTCAACTATGGCGGACGAACGGATGGCGCAGTTGATCGCCCAGTCCAATGCTGCTTTAGCAGCAACATTAGCTGGTGCTCTACAACAATTCAGGGCCTCGCCTGCCCCTACGGTTAAGCTGGCAAAATTCCTGGGTCATCCTCGGAAGGGGGGTGAGCCCACTATTTCAGAATGGCTTGACGAATTTGACACCTATGCTCGTCAAGCAGGGATTAGTGACGAAGACCGGGCCATGTCAGTCTTTGATCACCTCGGAGGATGTGCCCGAGAGGAGGTGTTGTGCCATCCCGAGGCAATTCGGCTGGACTACAAATCTTTGGTGGACTTGCTGACTTTGAGGTTTGGTCCATCTGAGTCTGTCCCATCGTTGAGCACAATGTTTCATGCACGCATGCAACTGGACGGAGAAACGTTGGCTGATTATAGCCGGGTCCTTATGCGGCTACACAGTCGCATGGAGAAGGCCGCTGTCACCAAGGCAGAGGGCGATGCACTGGCACTGCTTCGTGACAATGCCCTGAAAGAGCAGTTTGTTAGGGGCGTAAGGGACCAGTCTGTTAGGCACGAACTCCGGCGGATTGCTTTGAGTTCTGCCAACAAGTCCTTCCTCGACATGCGCGGTGAGGCGCTCTCCCTGTTATGCGAGCATGATGAGAGGCATCATACCGTGCGAGCACGTGGTGCCGAGGTGGGCCAGGAAGACACTGTGGAGAAAATTTTGTTGCAGGTGCTGCAGTCTCAGCAACAGCTGCAAACACAGATTATGCAGCTAGCTTCACAACAGGGCCAGACGGCTAACCAGATGCAAATTATCTTGGATCAGTTGCCCAATATGGTAGGTCAACCCCGGTTTGCTGCACCAGCTAGGCCAGCCCGAGCAGCAACCTCACCCAGGCCCAACCCCCGAGATGGCTCGTGTTTCTACTGTAAAGAGCAGGGCCATTACATCAGAGAATGTCCGAAGAAGAGGGTAGCCGAATCGAGGAGGGGCCCGGAGTCGATTCGTGCCCAGGGATCTGCCCTGCCGACTCGGTCGGAAAACTAGTCCCCTCCGCTACAGTGGGCAAACTGGTGGAGGCCGAAGCTTATGTGCCCAGGCATAGGAAACTTGCCTATGTAGAGCTGGCTGCTGAGCCAGTGGTTGATGTACAGGTGGGTGTAGTGATGTCGAAGGGGGAGTTGTTGGAGAAGCTGGTGGCAAGGAGTCCCACAGCTGAGATACATATTGGTGGAGTCCCTGTAGGCTGTGTATTAGACACAGGAGCCGAGACATCATTAATGCCCTCGTCATTCTATCATGAGCACCTCACCGGTATGGTAGGTGGCTTAGAGAATGTGGGCACATTCGTGAAGATTGTTGGGGTGAACGGCCTAGATGTGCCGATAGAGGGCTGCCTTGATGTCCCAATTACCATTTTTGGGCACACCATCATGGCAAGTTTCTTCGTGAAACAAGACACCACAAGGAGTGGTGGTGAGAGAAGGGTCAAATACCCGGTAATTCTAGGGTGCAACATCCTCCGAGCCATAGCCGACAAAGCTATGGAGCCAATTGGTCCGTCGAAAGATGATTGGCGACTAGCTTTGCGGTGGCTCGAGCTCGAGTCAGGCGGAGAGAGTGACTGTGAAGACAGCGAGTCAGTTGTTGTCGGGACCGCTAGTGTGGCTGTCAGCCCACCAGGTGGCAACAGGGACACAGGTGAGGAGGTCAGGGAGCTGGCTGCAGTGACGCGGGAGTTAGTCATTATCCCACCAGGGGAGGTGGTCATTCTGCAGTGTTGCATAGAGCAAGCAGCATCTCTAGAAGGGAAGCTAATGTTGTTACAGGCAGCAGACAGCATTAATGGACAGCTACACATGGTGGAGGGTGTGCAGTGCATTAAAGAGGGTAAGTTGGAGGTGCTTGTTGCCAATCCTGGGCCTGAGGCGGTGACTGTCCCTGCAGCAGCCAGGATATTGACAGTCCAGGAAGTGGCTGTCACCGATCAGGTGGTGATCTCACCGACGCCAGATGCATTGAACATTTCGGTACAGCAGGTGATTGTAGAGGGCAATGGCGGACCATCCCCTTTGACGCATGACTTGCACTCGGGCGATCACGACCAACCAGATGAACAGATCTTTTTCTTTCCAGATGGTGCAAAGTACACTCTGCCACCCGGACTCAGTCTAGATGGGTTGGAGCCGGATCATGCGCTACGAGTGGCAGCATTGGTTAGGCAGTATGATTCTGTGTTCTCCAAAGGGCCACTTGATGTTGGGCGTTGTGATCTGATACCACACGAGATCAGAGTTACTGATACAGCCCCGGTTCATGCTGCGTACCGCCGTGTTCCGCCACACATGGTCGATGAGGTGAAGCAGTTATTGCAGGGCTTTCTGGATCAAGGACTTATCCGCCGTTCGTCCAGCAATTATGCCAGTGCTGTCGTTCTGGTGAGAAAGAAATCTGGTGCTTTGCGTCTATGTATTGATTACAGACATCTGAACTCCAAATGTCTCAAAGACGCATTTCCTCTGCCGCGCATCGACGAATCGTTGGAGGCCATGAGTGGGGCATGCTTATTCTCCTCACTAGATTTGGCCCATGGTTATTTTCAGGTGACAATGCACCCTGAGTCGGTGGCCAAGACTGCGTTCCGTGTACCATGGGGATTGTATGAGTTTACACGAATGCCGCAGGGATTGATGAACAGTCCGAGCACTTTTCAGCGAATCATGGAGATGATCTTCGGTGACTTGAATCTGTGTGAACTCATACTCTATCTGGATGACCTTTTGGTGTTCTCCAAAACTGTGCCAGAGCACCTTGACAGGTTGGAGAAGGTGTTTCAGCGGCTACAACAACATGGTTTGAAACTGAATGGGGCAAAGTGCAATTTATTCCAGGCACAGGTGGCTTACCTTGGGCATGTTGTGAGCAAGGAGGGAGTGGCAGTCGATCCGGACAAAATTGCACGTGTTCGCGACTGGCCAACACCGACAACGCAGGCTGAGTTACGTTCCTTTCTGGGCCTGGCGTCATACTATCGACGGTATGTGTCAAATTTTGCCAAGGTAGCCGCACCCTTGCATGCACTGACAGGCAAGGAAGATGCAAAAGGGCGGAAGGCAACAAAGATCTTGGATTGGTCCGAGGAGGCTGCGGCTGCATTTACCTCTTTAAAACAGGTCCTCTGCAGTGCCCCTGTGCTGACATATCCCCGGTTTGACCGTGACTTCGTGCTGGAGGTGGATGCCTCATTGAAAGGTCTGGGGGCATGCCTTTCCCAGGTGGATGACGATGGTAAGTTGCGGCCAGTGGCATTTGCCAGTCGTGGTCTGAGGGGGGCAGAACGCAACTATCCAGATTTTTCCAGCTTCAAGCTGGAGCTGCTTGCACTGAAATGGGCAGTGTCTGAGAAGTTCAAAGCTTATACTCTCGGATCACACTGCATAGTGTATACAGACCATAACCCTCTTGCCCATTTGAGAACTGCAAATCTGGGGGCAACCGAGCACAGGTGGGTAGCACAGCTTGCTTCCTTTGACATGGAGGTGCGATACAGGTCAGGAAAGACTAACCAGTGTGCGGATGCATTGAGCCGATGTCCAGCTAATATGTCGGCTGAGGAGACAACAACTGTGCTCCATCTGGCTATGGACAGCACTGCCGTCCCTAAAGAGATTAGGGGAAGTCAGTCTCATGACATAAGACTGGCAGAGCTCACAGTGGAGAGTGGACTTACACCGGCAGTGTTACCCTCTTACAGCCCGGGGCAACTGGCAAAGATGCAGAGTGAGGATCCTGTACTTGGAGAGTTGTGTGAGCGGTGGAAAGCCGGATGGGATCCTGGTCAAATGGCTCCGAATGATGGTTTGCCTGGCCTCCTGGCCTGGATCAATGAATGGCCAAATCTTGCAGAAAGAGATGGCGTTCTCTACCGGATCGCACGTGACTCTGTGCATGATTCTGTCTACCAGCTACTGGTGCCGACCGTGTTACGTACCACTGTATTGCAGGCAGTGCATGATCAGTGGGGTCACCAAGGAGTTGGTCGATCCTATGGGCTGTTGAGAGCTCGATGCTACTGGCCAGGCATGAATCGGGATGTCAGGGAGTATGTGCGGAAGTGCTTTCAGTGCACTGTCTCAAAAGCACAAACCCCTATTGTCCGTCCACCCATGCGTCACCTGTTGGCCTTTAAGCCCATGGAGCGTCTGGCCATTGACTTCCTGAAATTAGACCGTGGTCATGGCGGGTTCGAGGATGTGCTGGTGATGACTGATTCGTTCACCAAGTTTGCACAGGCGGTGCCGTGCAAAGATCAGACTGCTCCAGTAGTTGCTAAGGTGCTGCGTGACCACTGGTTTGGGTGTTATGGTGTCCCAGTACAGTTGCACTCAGACCAGGGTCGTAACTTTGAGAGTGAACTGATCCGAGAGATATGTGGCTTGTACGGTGTACAGAAGACACGCACCACTCCTTACCATCCGCAGGGGAATGGACAGACGGAGCGGTTTAACCATACTCTTTGTTCACTGATCAAGTCGCTTGGTGCGACAGAACGTAGAAAATGGCCAGGGGCATTGCCTCATCTTGTAATGATCTACAACACTACCCCGCACAGTGTCACTGGTATATCGCCATACACACTGATGTTCGGACGGAAGCCGCTGCTGCCAGTGGATCAGCTGATCAACAACACTAGGCTAGACTGGAATGAGGACTATGTACAGGAACAGTCTGACTTGATTCGTCGGGCACAGTCCATTGCAAAGGACAGTCTGATGAAGGCAGCAGACGCAGACAAACAGAGGTGGGACCGTCGAGCCCATGCAGGCCCGATCCCGGTGGGACATCGGGTGCTGCTGAAGCAGTGTGCGTTCACGGGCAGGCACAAACTGAGCGACCATTATGGTGGGGTCAGTTATGTGGTGGTAACATCACAGACTGACAAGAACCTGTATGAGATTCGTCCGGTTAATGGAGGTCCAGCTAAATGGGTGAATCGGAAAATGCTGATTCAGGACCCCCGAACTGGCTCACCGGATCCCCCAGTTGGGCTGGATATCCTGCCAATGGTAGAGCCCAGTGTCTCAGGCGATGCAGACAGTGAATCAGTGACACTGTCACAGGGTAGAGGGGAGGCTCCTGTGGTTGGGTATCGTCGGTCAAGCCGTATCAACAAGGGTCGCCACTCGAACCCTGCACATTTGCCAAGGGCAGGGCACTAAGGACGATTAAGTACATAAGTAGTGCTTGTAGTTGTGAACAGTTGCCATACATGTAGATGCGTACATGGTAGTTGCCTGCACGAGCGGGACAGGGGTTTCCCACTGCCATCGAACACTGTATATATTCTGTATTTTCATTGGTTTGTAGGGGCGTACATGGTAGTTGCCTGCACGAGCGGGACAGGGGTTTCCCACTGCCATCGAACACTGTATATATTCTGTATTTTCATTGGTTTGTAGGGGCGTACATGGTAGTTGCCTGCACGAGCGGGACAGGGGTTTCCCACTGCCATCGAACGCTGTATATACTCAGTATTTTCATTGGTTTGTAGGGGCGTACATGGTAGTTGCCTGCACGAGCGGGACAGGGGTTTCCCACTGCCATCGAACGCTGTATATACTCAGTATTTTCATTGGTTTGTAGGGGCGTACATGGTAGTTGCCTGCACGAGCGGGACAGGGGTTTCCCACTGCCATCGAACGCTGTATATACTCAGTATTTTCATTGGTTTGTAGGGGCGTACATGGTAGTTGCCTGCACGAGCGGGACAGGGGTTTCCCACTGCCATCGAACCCTGTATATATTCTGTATTTTCATTGGTTTGTAGGGGCGTACGTGGTAGTTGCCTGCACGAGCGGGACAGGGGTCTCCCACTGCCATCGAACGCTGTATATACTCAGTATTTTCAGTGGTCTGTCGGTGCGGATGTGGTAGTTGCCTGCACGAGCGGGACAGGGGTTTTCCCACTACCTCCCGCTGATAGTATTTTCTGGTTTCAGGCGATGGCTGATGTCAGGCCAAGCGTGGTCTTATTTGGACATTCGTTTGTCAGGCGACTATGTTGTCGCTCTGAGCACCGGCATGAGTCGCTCTCACAGACCTTGGGATTGGAGGGAAGATGTGCCCTGTCCGGCTTTGGCCAGGGTGGCTTGAGCTATTGTAGAATTCTCTCGAACCCTGGCAGCTATGCACAGCGCATACTGGCATGTGGTCAGCCCGACCTCCTAATTGTGGACGTGGGATCCAACGACCTTGGCGCAGTGGACACATCTGTTGCCGAGGTCGTGGACAATGCCCTCAGGTTCCTGGGGATATTGGACGCCTATGGCGTTTCTCCAAAGAGGATCTTGTTCCTTTCCGTAATCCAGCGGACCTCCACAGGAAAGCATGGGGGGGTTTCCGTGAACACGTACAACCACCGAGTGAAGGCGTTTAATGCTCGCTTAGCGACCTGCCTAAACCAATATCCACATGTCTCTGTAGTGTCGCAGGCTAAAATAAATAGACCCAAATTCATTTCCACCGACGGGTGTCACCTCACTGAGGAGGGGCTGGTGAAATATGGGTACGGTTTGAGGCAGACTGTGCTAAAACATCTGCCCTGGTGCTAAACATGTATTGTCTTAATTAAGGTAGAAGAATGTTTATGGTGTTTGCTCCATGTGGAGACAGGGGTTGCCCACACCATTTAGTGGCTTTATTCTTGGAGCCTAGTAATTGCCTTTGATTACCGTGTTTTATTTGGGTTTTAGTCATTTAAGGGTGGTGGTGTTTGCTCCATGTGGAGACAGGCTGTTGCCAGCACCACGTAGGGATTGTAGTGGTAAGTTATAATACTGTTTTTTTCTTCTGTGTCTATTGTGAGCCCCATGAGGGCACGAATGTTGGTGTTGGTGCCATCCGTGGACGGATGCCAACAAACCTGGGGCGGTTGTCATGGACAGGCCATGATATATTTTGTAAACATCTAATTGCTATGTTTCTAGTGACGCCACCTGGTGTGTGGGCAAGTTTTCCATTAAATGTCCAAGCCTGCCGATAGGCGTCCCGGCAGTTGGCCACACTGAATTGCAAAGTAACACTACGATAAGTCAATGTAATCCCTCCTTTTCCATTGTCTATAGTCCTTTTCTTCTAAAGTATTTTTGTATGTGTAGTCAGATTTATAGTTGAACTCTTTGAAATGCTTTTGGGGTTAGATTCAGTTCTTTAAATTAAAGGGAATAATTATGTTGCAATCTAGGCGTATTGATACTGGATGGCTGAGCGGTCACTAATTTGAACGGGTAGTTTCGCGGGGAAGTCGGGAGGAGAGGAGAGCCATGCGAGGTTGAGAACAGACGTGTTTTGTATTATATCCACGCCGTTTCTGCTGATATATATGTATATATTCGAATCTTCCCTGTGAGTACCGGTATTTCACTTAATGTGTTTACAATGGTGCAGTAACAATTATCATTACATTGTATGACTAGTGATTTGCATAACCATACGTTATTAACTTAGTTTTGGCCTCGTGGTGGCAAATCAAATTCAGGCTAGTCCTTCCTCTGCTATGTAAGTCCCCAGCGAACATCCTCAAGGCCAGTTTTATCTTGGTGGCTATGTAAATGTGCGGGTGCAGGCCATACAGTGTGAAATTGCAATTGGTGTAACTAATTAGCGTAATGGATAATTTTAGCTGGTGGTGTTGCAGATGGGTAATGAGGTCATGCCATGTGCCTGATGTGGTTAACTAATAAAGGCCCTGATTACGTGGCCAGATATAGTCTTTTGAGGTGGATGCTAGTGGTTATGAATGTACAGTGAAAGGTTAAACTAATTGTCTAGTTGCAACAGTGCGGTTGCCAGCAGACTAAGATATTTGTTTTAATATGTACTGTTTATATTCTGCTAGTACTAAAGTATTGCCCCAAGCCATGGGTGAACATTACTGAACGTTTCATTACCATCGACTATTGCATTAATACTATTGCCATACTTCTGTATCGTGCTACACTTATGAGTGATGTTAACACCTGCGTTTATTCTGTAGATAGCTTCTTCGTTTCCTTGGGACGTCGGTGTTTATCTTGACAACTTGACTGTGGACAGGTATATATTGTAATTGATTTTTGTATATATTGAGTATACCTGGAGTGTGTGGGTATGTCCTTGTCTTGATGCTATGGTCATATGTATATTATAACGAGGATATTGGTCCTTGTATTTAAATTGTCTGACGAAGGAGAGTATTCATGTATATGCCGCTTTTAACCATTATATAAATGTCGTGGCATGGGATGATATGAAATTGTAATAACCGGTTGTGGCTATTATTATAGAATAATAATGTGGTATTGCAATGGGTTCGTGGCAGTAAGGTTTATGTTTTGGTTGTGTAATTGGAATTGCCTGTTATGGCTAATTTTTATAGAATAATGAAAGTGAAGAATGTAATTTGGTTCGGGAGATATCTTGAGGATATTGTCATCTGGAGTGTTGTCTTGCTGTAATGATTATTGTGTGTTTTTGTTGTACATATGCTTACTGTGACCTGTTATTGTTACAGGGTCTTATTCCCTGCAATAAAGACCTGTGAACCGCTCGCGTGCGTCTCGTGACATTATCAAAAGTGTATAAAAAGATAATTTGCATATGTCCAACAAGACACAGCGAGAACATTATTTTCCACAAAGAAACTGTAATTATAAAAAAGATAAAAAGAATAACAAATTCACAGCGCACTTTAAGAATAACATTGCGACAGTACCGTGATATGTTGTTTTCATGAGAATCTCCGATCGCATATGAAAACAATAACTACCACAAAACAAACATTGACATTGTTATACATTGGCATTGTTATACATAGTCTCTATGGTCTACCCTCTCTTGCTTAACAGTTCAATGATATCCATACTGTCAGCAGCTTTTCAGGAATGTTCGCTAAGTCGACGCGATACAAGTGTCACTGCTCGTCGAACGGCACACCTTGAGACATGTGTCCCCTTTTGTCTTCGGCGACGGCGACTGCGTCTGCTCTTGCGTAATACAAACATCAAGTACGACATAACTTGAGACATGCGTCTTGCTTACGTCGTATTGGGTGGACCACACCTTGTTTGTTTTTACGTTAAAGGACCAATAGTCTATAATCTGTCCATCCTTCTTTTGTTTTCGGAGTTCATATAGCAGCTCCGAACGAGTCTTCGTAAGGTCTTCGTTTACGAATAAACGAAGGTTTCGATCCGCAGTTTTATTATGGTCTTTTAAATTGTTTCTGGTCCTGTAGATAGCGTCTCTCCGCCGTTCACCGTTAAATCTAACAATGGCAGTACGTGGTGTCCACCATCCGTTTTGGGGCGGCCAATTAAGCCTATGCGCTCTCTCAATCTCGTGAAATTATCGCATCCCGACTTCGAAAAGTCTACCAACTTGTCACATTTCGAACATGTAATATGTCGCCTCGACTTTATTTGCCGTTTGCACGGCGCCTTGGTTTAGTATAGATTTAACAAGATTTACAAGATTGCCATCCAGAGAATTAACTCTAGATGGCAGGTGGACAAGGAAGCCCTCGCTTATCGAGAGTCCAACCCTTTTATCTACATATATCCAGCCCTTCTGAGGTATGTGTCGATTTTATTTTTAAACATATTCACACTACTAGCACCCACACAATCATCAGATAATCTGATCCATTCATTCACAGTCCTTTGTGAAAATGAGAACTTTCTTACGTCTAATCTACACTGCTCCTTTACTAATGTAACTTCATGTCCTCTAGTCTTTCTATCTTTTTTAACTGAAAAAAAACATATTTCTATCAATATTTTCATAACCATTCAATATTTTAAACACTTCTATCTGATCTGCTCTCAATCTCCTGGTCTCTAGTGTTGTTAAACCACATTTTTTTAGGCGTTTTTCATAACTAAGATCCCTCAGTTTTGGTATCATTTTAGTCGATCTCCTCTGTACTCTTTCTAGCATATCTATGTCCTTCTGGCGGTATGGCCTCCACGCTTGTATACAATATTCTAAATGAGGCCTAACTATTGTTTTGTACAGCGGTATTATTAGTTCTTTTTCTTTATATGCTTTCACCTAATCAAGCCAAGGATTTGATTTCCTTTTGAAGCTGCAATTCCACACTGCTCTGAAACACAGTTCCCCCCATTGTATATTCTACATATCCGTTCCCATGTCCTGTGTGAAGGCATTTACATTTCCCAAAATTGAACAACATTAGTCACTTTTCAGACCATTTGATCAACCTATCAAGATCATCTTGTAAATGCTGTCTATCTCCATCACTTTTAATCCTTCTAAACACTTTTGTATCATCTGCAAATTTCAACACCTTGCTAGCTATATCATCGTCCAAATCGTTTATATATATTAAGGATAATATAGGTCCCAGTACTGATCCCTGTGGAACCCCACTCAAAACTGATTTCCAGTTTGAAGCCTCCCCATCAACAACTACCCGTTGTCTTCTGTCAATCAGCCATTTTTCTATCCAGTTAATTATACCATTTCCTATGCCATGGGCCTTTAGTTTAAGCAGTAATCTCTGACGTGGCACTTTGTCGAAAGCTTTTTGAAAATCTGAGCAGATGATATCTACTGGTGATCCATCATCTACCCACTTAGTGATATCTTCCAAAAACATAACATATTTGTTAATCATGACCTCGCTTTTAGAAACCCATGTTGGGATGGGTTTATCAAGTTATGTTTAACAAGAAAATCCACCATGTGATCTTTAATTAGTCTTTCTAATAATTTACAAATCACCGATGTTAAACTAACTGGTCTATAATTATTTGACTTGTTTCTCGAACCTTTTTTAAGTAACGGTATAATGTTTGCTTCTTTCCACTCTAAAGGAACCATTCCCTCTTCTAATGACAAGTTGAAAACTGTTGCAAGCGGTATGCTAATTTGTTCTACAATTTCCACTAGTAGTTTGGGTGGAATACCATCCACTTCAGGTGATTTATTTTCCTTCATAGCTAATTTTCTTAGCTACCATTTCACGGGGTTACAATTAACTGTCTTAAATAGTCTGATTCTGCTTATGAATTGTACTGGCAGTGAACTAATGTCTTCTCCTGGTAAAACTACTGAACTAAAATACTCATTCAGGTCTTCTGCCATTAAGAATCCTTCTGATATTATATTTCCAGCGCATCTTCTAGAGGGACCGACCTTATCCTGAACTTTCTGTTTGCTTCGAGGGCATACCGCATAAAAAATACTTGTCGTAACATATTACAAAGCTAATTTGTTCCGCGAAAAGCTTCTCTTTGAATTTTCTAATTTCAGCTGTAGCTTTGGTTTAGTGCTTCTTTATAAATGTTGTAGTCTTCGTCATTTCCAGTACGTCTATATGACTTCCACATCATTTGTTTATACTTAATTTTTCTAATCGCTTCTTTCGATAAGTGTTTCTTTTTGGACCGTTTCCCGTGTTTTTTCAAGGGAACAAAATTGACTATGATGCATTCAATTTCACTCTTTAAGATATTCCAGCATTCTGTTGCTGTCTTATTCTTCAGTGTGTTATTCCAGTCTATCTTTGGAAAATATTTCCTTATGTCCTTATATTTTCCTTTGTGGAAATTTCTCCTGTAATGCTTTTTATTATTCCTTTCTGATTTTACTTTGATGGTAAAATGTATCTGGTTGTGATCACTATTCCCCAGTGGCTCACATATCCTGACATTGTCAACTAATTCATTATGTGAGGACAAAACTATGTCTAACACATTCTCACCCCTGGTTGGTTCTAGCACACGTTGAGAAAGGAAACTATATTGTACTAAAACTAAA